>CATIWQ010018356.1:0-71998 GCA_949673415.1 Euphorbia schlechtendalii | reverse complement strand
TTGAGTGTTGCTGTTTTTTCGCAACTGGAGGGGTTATGGAGGGAAAAGGGGTTGGAGCCGCTGAAAGGGGGGGGCGGTGGAGGGTGGAGGAAGCGGCCAGGAGGCTGGACTGGCCAGGGCGGGGCAGCGGTGGAGGGAAGTTTATGGATGGCTCCTATGTGATATAATGTAAATATGCAATATAATTTCAAGACAATAAAAGTTAAAATAAGATCAGAAGCATTTAAATATTGATTCAGGATCTTTCTCTTTATCCTATTTCCTCATAAACTTTTGACCATTGACCATAGGTCGATTTATCAAGTGTTTTCATATCTCATTTTTCATACTTATCGGAAATCTATTAAAATTAATATGCCTCAAGGATCAATAAAATATTGTGAAGATCAAACTTCTTAATTACCCGAAGCAAGAGCGAATCGATGCACACAAGATTAGCTAAATGACACCAAATAAAAGAGAAAAAAAAAAACAATAGATAAAGGAAGACGTTAGCAAATACTATCAGAATAACTAGACAATCAAGATTGAAATGAGTTAGAATTTAACGTAATTGAAACTGTATAAAATTGAACTGAATAGCAATAAAAAAGAACATTGATCGCCTAAAACGAAACAAGTTTTCAATGAATAGAGAGAAAGATGAGACACAACTAAAAGCTGCAGCAACTATCTAAATGGAATCCTTTTTCTTTTTACAACTGTGAGAATCAAATTTCTTGTTTCATGACACTCTTTTCAGTGCCAACTGCTTTTATGTTTATCACTTTCTCGTAACATTAAATAACAATAAAATCAAACTAAAGTAAAGCAAATACAGATCGAATCTTCATATTCCATCTCCTCCCTATGGATTACTACCACTACTACTTTCACCTATTCATACAATCATTCTGTATACAATTATAAAAAAAGGTTAACCCTAATCCTTCTTTTTTTGATAAATAATGGGGTCAACTTAGTCAACACTAATCCTTTATCGACTTGTTTTTCACAGCTTAAAACTGTTTTCCGCCCGTTTTTACAAAAATTGTGCTCTCACATATGTTTTAGAAAAGCAAGCGAACATGTAAATCATTGTCGAGCCTGTATATATTTTATTAACATGATCATTCTATTTATTCCCATTAAATGAAAGGATAAATATACTATGAATGCAAGGTATAAACTATGACATGAAGAGAATTAAGAAGCTACTATTTCCATTACCAAATGGTAAAAAGCACACCTTAAAAACACACATACATATAGATCATCGAAATGATATAAAATCTAAAGAAAAACTGGTTTTAATTAAGATCATATCCCATATACCACAGCCCAAACAACAAAATGAAAGCATAAACTGAAAATAAATGTTTTAAATTAAGGATATGCACCATTAGTTGCTGGAAGATCAGACCAAGAAAATGTTGGATTCCAATACCCCAATTCCGCTCCACCAACAGGACAAGACTCCAAAATGATTGATTTTGAATTTGATGTTGAAGCTGAGGAAGAATAAGAAGCCGAAGCAACAGTGGTGCTAAGAGCTAAAGGCGGATTTTCCGGATAGAGATTATTCATTGATGATGATCTAAGTCTTTCATACAGTTCTTGAATCCCTGAACTTTGATGGCCTAACTCTGATCCAGCTATAAGCCCATTCTGTGGACTACTTTTCCAAATTGAAGAGCAAAGCCCTAGAGAAGGAGGGACTTGAGCCAATGGATCAAACCCTAGGGTACGACCACCAGAAAACCCTGTTGTCTCTGCCATATTGAGGTGGTTCAAGTTTCCAACTAGAGACCCCTCCTCCTTAACATTAAAAGAGTTATTAGAATCCAGGTTAGGGTTTTGGCTAGCCCTAAGAAGGTTTAAAAGATGAGAACTTTGGGGGGAAGCCCACAAGATTGGGGAAGATGATGGGAACTGATCAAACCCATAGCTAGATCTTCCAATCTCAGAAGCCATAGTTCTCAACTTATTAGTACTTGTACTCCCGTTGGATTTAGCGGGCGAGGGGGATAAAGTTGTGGTCTTGCTCCTCCTGCATCCCCCGCCGATTGGAACATTCCTTAGCGCACCTCCTTTAGTCCAGTAGCGGCGACATGTCTTGCAAAAGTGGCGAGGCTGAGTGAGATTGTAGTTGTTGTAGTAGCAGAACTTCGTGTTTGACGAATCGCATCTAGGGCATCGGAGATTCTCAGCTGATGTACTTGAAGTTGGATTGTTGGGATTAGGGTTTGGAGTTGAAGAATTTGTTGTTCTTGTTGGGTTTGAATTAGAAAGGGGAGGAATTGGTTCAAAAATGGGAATTTTTCTATTTTGATCAATAAGAGAAGAATTAGAACCAAGGAGCTCTTGAATCATCTTATCTTTGAATTTGTGTGTAGATTCAAAACTCGAAAAGCAAAATAGAGATTGATTCCTTTTTTTGAGTTAGTGGGAAAAGATAGTGAAAGTAGATTTTGTTGTGTATGTGTATAAGATCAATCAATGAGAGAGAGAGAGAGAGAGAGAGAGAGAGAGGAGCGGATTGATATGTAGGCCAAAACATGGCTTGCCTTTAAGTTAAATTCAATGGCTTTGTTGGCCTTTTTTAAAAAAAAAAATAATTGTAGAAATAGGTGTAAAGTATTATAGGATAGAGAGGCTGTGGAGGAGATTGTTTATTATAATTATTTTTTCACTAATCCTAAGTATTTTGAGATGTTTATTTTTTTTTATCAAATTTTGAAATTTTTATTATGTGAATCATATTAATCGAGTTTTAATGCGTAGTTCTCAAGCACTTCCCACTTGTATTGATATTTGAAAATTGAAACAGATACCTTCATAGTAAAACACATTTTAAATATTTTTACTATAACGGAGGTTACAAGTCAGGTTGTTAATTAAGGAGGTATAATGGGAAATCAACCACTTATAATGATCACTAAACATATATGTAACAAGAGGGACTTCATGTATTTTTCCAATTTACCTTGAATAGTACAAATTAACTCTTTGTTATCGACGAATGAGAAGCTGTTTTCTCATTGATCTAGGTTTAAGGGTACGTTTTAAAGATATATTAAGGGATAAATACATCAACATTCCCTTTAATTTGGTAACAAAAGTCGGATGTCATCTTGAATTTTTAAAAGTTCCAATCAACCTCGTAAACTTGGTAAAAATGTATCAGTTTGCCCCTCCATGCCATGTGTCAACTTCTCTTTGGAGAGTCAAACCAACCAAATTTTGACACGTGACATTAAGGGATTTTAGTGGTTCGCTTTTACCAAATTAAAAGAGGTAACTGGATATTTTGTAAGTTCGGAGTGACATCTAACTAATGATGCTAAGTTGAAGAGGGTAGTAATACATTTTATCACTATATACATTTGAAGCAATATAATTGGAACCTATCTACAGGTGCAACAAGACTCGTTTTTTTCACCATCACTGAAGTCACCCTTATTGGAAATGATCATCACTTTATTTTGCGAGCCATTTCTAATTGAGTTAATTATCGTTTCAGGTTAAATTAAATTGGATATAGGTGGTTTGTAATATTGGGGATTTGTTTCTTATCAATTCAAAAAATGTAGTCTGTTAGTGATCTCAATCCCGCTATGATGTATATACAAATTGTTGATCATAAAATAGAAACATAAAATGATTATAGGAATCAAGAATTGTAAAAGAATAATGTTAGTTGGTGAAGAAGAAGGTGTTAAAAAATCAAATAAAATGATGATAAGGATTTCAAAAGAATAATTGCATAGAGATAGGTGTAAAGTAAATTCAAATGTACATTACATAACATGTCCCTACTAACCAACTAACTGTATGTAAAGCTACTGCCTGTCCTGGCCGAGACTTATGGCTTGAATTTTGGCACACTGCCACTTCCATTAATCAACTGGTCGGGTTCTATTATTATTTACCATCCGTGTAGGACTCATTTTTAACCTAATGATTCACACGTACCTAATTATTCTATTTGCCATCATCATTCATGTTTTGTTTTTTTATTCAACATACCTACCTACGATATTATTCCCTCTATTCTCACTAATGTTGAGTCTAAGGTTATTATGAGAACTTAAATGTGGAGGAACACAAAGGAATTTAAAAATTTTGACCTTCATTGGATTGAGTTTGAACAAATATGTTTTCGTATGACATAGGTCTAATCCAACCTCATAAAAATCCAAAAATATAATAAATTGCACTTGAGTTTCATTTAACAACTTAATTTACATGTAAAAATATATATGATTATGTAAAATAACATGTTATTATTATAATATGATATTAAATTACTCATGTTGTCTTAATTTTATAATTATGTAATAATTTGTATTTTAATAATCTACAGTGTATATAGTAATATAATTCAATTTCATTGTTTTCTTTAAGTATTACGATGGGAAAACCAAATTGTTGTATACATTATCAATCCATTGCCAAGCTATATTTTGAATTTTATATTGATAGAACTTTTACTTCAATAATTTTATAATCTAATATTTATCATGACGAATCGGCTTAGAATAAGTTTCAAACCTAATTCGCATATAGTATATACATTATAAATGGGTTTTGAACTTTAAGAGGTACAACTAAGCTTCGTCCAACACCATTTACCAAAACTAATAGTATTAGTTTTTTTGTGTTAAAACTAGTAGTATCAGTTAAAGTTATCATTACTGTGAAGTAATTATCTCACAAATAAATAATAAGAAGATTTTTTTTTGACTGAGAATATTAAAAAAACTTATAGTTTGTTACTTGACCAGATGGGTACACAAGAAACTTTCAGGAACAAGATCTGTACAAAAAAAGTATTGGTTTGACCACTTTATTTACCTTGATGGGTTCACATTTCAATGAGGAATTTACATTACGAAATTTTATCAAATATTATGGTCGGAAAATAACTAGTGAAGCATAAATTAATCAAATCATGGAGACAATAAAAGCATATAATTACATTTAGCATGTAGCCAAATTAAACACTGTCATACCTAACGAAAGGCATCATAGAAATAAGACAAATTTTACTAAATAAATTACTGTATACTTTAATGTTTGAAGTATGAAATTGACAAAGATAAATTCATATTATGACAGTGTGTGAACTTGTAGTTGTTCTGGATAAAAAAACAACATTTTCAACCGTGTAAAATTGGGAAAATTATTGATAACGACAAATTGGAATCATATAACATAAATGATGTTGAAGGATTTGGAAAGAAGAGTGGGTCTACATGTTTTATATTTGTACAACCATTTGTCTATTCTTCTATATTTGCTATTATGGCGACTGAATAGGTAAATCTTATCTCATGTTTTACAAGATTAATTAGTGGCTAATTATGTAGTTAACAAATCAGAACTCCATTTAATATCATCGTACGTTTAATAAATCACGATACTATTGTGAATTCAACGACTAGTTGACCGACTTTTACAACACTACTTTCAAGTGTCAATAGAAGTGTTCTAAAAGTTATGACTCTCGAGATCACAAGTTTGAATCCGAATACGGGTGGAATAGAATGAAGATTTTTCATTTAATTATTGTAAACGAAAATGCCCAAATTTTTAATAAAAAAATCTCGAAATTGCCTCCCATGCATGTATATGTTAAATTCTGCAATTTATTTCAAGTTTTCTGCTATTTTTAAATTTGAAAATCAATATATTAATACAGTATGAGTATCAATTGAACCCAATGGAAAATTTTCTATTCTGTTTCTTCTTATTTCCGTGATAAACGAGGAACTCAACCTGTCCCTTCCAACAATCAAATTACACTAGTGCAAAAAGGGCTTATAGAGTCGCACTATTTGCGAAGTTTGTAGAAGAAACAGTTGGTGAAAGTGTGAACGGGAATGACATTAGGGTTATTGCTGACGGTTGTTACGTAACAACCGTCCGCAATAACAAATCAAGGCATTGCGGACGGTTGTTGTTTACCAACCGTCCGCAATGCCTTCCGTCCGAATTAGTCTTTTGTTGTATTGCGGACGGTTGTTACGTAACAACCGTCCGCAATGCTAAATTGAGTATTCCGAACGGTTGTTTTGTAACAACCGTCCGGAATACTTAGGTGTATTGTGGACGGTTGTTACGTAACAACCGTCCGGAATACTTAGGTATATTGCGGACGGTTGTTACGTAACAACTGCCCGCAATACTAATTCCAGAACCGATCAGTACTATTTTGATTAAAAATTCCTAAGACGAAATCGTTCTCACTGCTAAGCTATTCTCCGGTAACATAATCTCTCCACTGCCGGCGTCGTATCTCCGTCGTCAACTTTCTTTCCTCTTTCTTCTTTTCTAGGTATGTAACTTGTTGTTTATTCGAGCTTTCAATCCTAAATCCTATTTTTTTTCTAGTTTCTCTAAACACATTAGCCCAATTGATGCTTAATTTTTCAAAGGTAGCTAAAGCTCTGCTCTCTCCAGCTTGATTTTGAACCATTGTAAGAGCTTTTACCTCATCTGTGTTTGTTTTTTATCAACAATGTTTCCATTCTCAGTCAAATCGGTTGATATTTTGGTATAAGTTGAATATCTAGTGATTTCTTTTGTCTGAACTTACGAATTTGAAGTTTACTACAACTAGAAGATTGATTTTGGGGAGCGGTTGGTGGGTCGCTTTACAGCCTCATAATAGGAATACATTACAGAGTGGGGTGGATGTTTTTGAATATTAAGGGTGGTATTTAAATAAATGTTATATTATGGTGTAACCCTATCTCTGAAAAACTGGTTATAGCTTAGGAGGCAATGGTGAATCTTATTATTATAAACCTATGTTTGCTCTATGGCTGCAGATAAAATAGTGATATGACCGTCATGAATTGGTAGGTTATCAAATTTCAGAAATTAGGATTGATTTCACATTATTTTGATGTATGAATTGAATATAAATTGCTTTCAATGATAGTTTCCTCTTCTATATTTTTTAATGGGTTGTGGTATTATAACTCACGGCTTTTTAGGTATTGGTAACTATCAGTGTTGTAATTGAATTTTGATTTGTTGCTTTCTATGTTGTTATCTAAACTTGCTAGTTGGGATAATTTCCTTCATGTTGGCTTGTAATCACTTCTATGTGCCACTACTAGCAATACTATCTAAACTTTTGGTTGATTTATTTCCAATTTGGATGCTTATTTGAATTTTGAATGCAGAGATACTTGGAGATGAAGGAGAAGTAGTTTCTGAGCTTAAACAACTTTTCTCTGACTGGAAATTTTGGCTATTAAGATTGTGAGTTTCATTTGCTATTCTACATAGTTGAAATATCTGATAATATTATTTTTTGAAACTGTATGCTTGTTTAGTGGGCTTTTTTTAGCTCAATAGCATGTTTTTTTTATTTAGTTTATCGCCATGTTTATAATCAACATAATACGTTTCTTGTCATTAAAATTATGTGTTGTTAGTATGATTAAAGTTCATATGTTTGCTTAGTTGGTCAAGTTTTTCGCAATGGAATTCTTCAAGGAGAATATTCGTCGAGGAAGCTATACACACACACACACACTTGTATTTTAGTTGAATTTTATGCTCAGAGTAGCGCACAATATATTGACAATATATATGCAGCTGCATTGGAATGCATTTGCAACTCATAAAAGCACGGAATACTTCCCGAAATAAGAGAAATTCGACCCGTCAAGATATGAAGGAAACAAGATCAAGTGCGTTGAAAATCTGAATTTGATTCATTCGAAGATTTCTTTAAGGTGCGTATTTGATTATAGCTTACTTCTCATCTTCTTATGGAAGTTTCTTCTATATTATAGGCCGCATTATGTTGTAAATGATTGTGCACTCTGTTTTTTGCTGAATATCTTTTCAATTTTGTTGGTTGTGGCTTTACTGATTTTACTGATTTCCATCTCCTGTATTATCTACAATGATCATGTTACTAACTTAGCTAGCTAAATCTAGTTTCAGTTTTCGATTTACAGTATTGAATTACATAAATTAATTTCCTTTGTTTGCATACATGTAAATAATAACCTACATTACAGGTTAATGGCATTAATAAACTACAGTATAGGGCTCCCTTCAATCCAATTTTTAACTATGTATCTCATAAATGAAGTATTTTAAATAATTTTTTAAAAAAAATTAGAGAATTTAGGACGGTTCTTATAATAGAACCATCTTAAATGCTCTTTACGGACAGTTCTTATAATAGAACAGTCCGTATTGCTCTTACACAGCATTCTGGTTTTTTTATATAGCATTCCGGATAGTTCTCTCTTAAGAACCATCCGGAATGCTACTTATTTCGGATGGTTTTAGAACCGCCCGCATTAGTGCGCATTCAATAGCGTCGCGGCTTGTGCGGACGGTTCAAAACAATCCGGAAAAGCCAAAAATAACCATCCCCAAAAAACCGTTTCTGCACTAGTGGGGGCTTCTCATCCGCATCATTTTGAGAGGTTTTTTATCGAACTTATTAACAAGAGGTATCTCGAATTAATTACATGCTGATTTGGAAGGCCACGGTGATGCTGAAAGTGAAGTTTTTTGCTTGGCTATTGCTAAAAGCGCAGCTACCATGCGATTCTTCATTGCTCAAATAGTTATCATGTTTGGAGGGAGGCGTTCAAGTTGTTTAGCATCGCCTTAACGATGCCCTCCTCGAGTTACGAATTCCTAAACCTTTGGAGGTCTCACTTTTTGGTGGGATGTAAGCGCGAGTTTGGTACGGCACTATGGCTTTACATTGCATGGGCTATTTGGAAAATAAGGAACAAGTTTATGTTTGAGGGGTTGGTCGAGTCGATCGACATTCTTACGTCAAGCAAATATTTATGTTGGTCTTTCTTTAGATATAGGAAGAAAACATTATGCTTTGTGGTTATCGGATGTATTTACTTTTCCCAGCTCTTTATTGTTCTTGTGTAATTAGGTGCTAGGTATACGTTTCCATCTTGGAAACTTGCTTTGTATTGAGGGACCGTTGACTTATTAATATAATTTTTGGCCGAGTCGGGTTATCTAGTTCCGTGGAGATGCAACCTAGTTGGGATGCTCAGGTTCTAATTAGCCTTACTCGGTCTTTTTCTTCAAAAAAAAAAAAGCTATCATATTACATGGAGTAAATGAATTTCTTAGTAATATATGACATTTTTTTCAAAAAAAAAATTTGTTTATGAGTTTTGAACTCACAACTTTATACCTATAGGTGGTGTCACTAAATTAATTTATATATAAATTTTTTAATTGTTATTTACCATAACAAAGGAAATAAAATTAAAAAAAAAGATGGACCATCTCTAGTTGGTAGGGAAAACAAATAATTTAACACAGTCAATACTAACAATGAACATGTGATTGGCATTTTACATTTTGATGGGATACATATAATTTTGTCCTCATTTTCACCATTGGTGTTTTTAAATTAAAAATACACGTTTATAAAAGCATTATTTCAATGTACTATTTAAATAAAAAAAATTCTGCAAGTAAAGTTAAAGAGATGTAGAATGTGAGGACGTGAGAGCAAATTTTTAAAAAGATATGAAATGAAACTTAACTCTGTAAAATAAATACAATGTTAGTGCTTAATTAAATTCATTCAGAAGTTCAAAAGTATCATCAACCTTAATTTAAATGTATAACAATATTATTTTGGACTATAATTTTTTTAAAACTAATTTAATTCATAAATTACAAAAGATTATACTAAATTAATATATCGATCAATTTTCAGTATTATATATGTTCTAAAAGATATACTGTATACAAGTTGTCCTAAATTTTGAATTTTTGTCATCAAAGTTGAATTTAGGAGACATGAATACATTTTTTTGTTGTCAATGGAAATAGAAATTTAAACCAAAAAAAAAAACAAAGTTTAAATACTTTATTATGCAAGTATAAAAAAAAAAGTCAAAGTCAAAGATTTACAAGATATATCTATATTAGATTATGCCCTCTCCTGTACACCTCCATAAAACGTCCAGTTGGTCCTCACTCAAACCGTGGCACTTTCTTAACTACTAAAATTATTAAAAAAATATTTTCTGGATCCCTTTCGACATGGATTCTTGATGGTGACACTTGTTACCCATCCCATGGGCTTGCCCTGCATGTTTGAGCTATAAAATAATATTCAACATTAATATTTGGTCATTTCCAAAAAAATGGTCATTGAAGGGGTATTTTTTAAAAAAAGTAGTTGTCTAATACTCCATTGTATTAAAAAATAACAAACCTAAATAATGCTTAAAAATACACATAATCCAAAAATATACACTTGAAAAAATACACAGGCCAATTTCTCATGAACCATTTATTGTTAACCTCGTAAACAACGCGCAAACTGATCATAGTTTTTAATTAACTACTTCATCCAAAATGATTTTGTGATTTTTCAAATGTTTCACGACTTACGTTTTTTTAGTAGTCTTCTCACACATTTTACATCTTTTAAAAAAGTAAGGGTATGCAAGTACTAATCTATTTCTAAGGAAATTATAACAAGTCTAAGGACCTTTTCTTTGCATGTGTGACATGTTCCATAAATGATAAAATAATAAAAAAGTAAAAGTATAAAATAATTCATGGGGCATGTGTCAAGCATGCAAGGAAAGGGTTTTCAATACCTGATCCTTGCTATAATTTCCCCAATCTCTAATGGTTTACTTTTCCAACCCAAACTGTGCATTTATTACTATGGAATAAATAAGAGTATAAATGGAAGAAAGAAAGAAAGAAAAAAGAATTTGAAATGGATTAGTATTTTGGGTTTTCATATTTGGATCAAATAGACTACCAAAAAAACGAGGAAGTAATAACTAATTCTAAGGATGATTAAAGTTTATTTAACATACCTAATATAAGTCTTAAATCGGAAGATTATATAATATCGTGTAGATGCCACTTTTAAGATCTCATCTTCTGTGGATTTTTTTACTAAATATGATTCTTTAAGGAATATCTAAGATTAATGGAGAGAAACCATTTTGAAAAATATGTATTTGTTAAATATTGAGGAGCAATTAGCATTTAAAAGAGTTTCATGGCGTTGAAAGATCCATACAACTACCCCACCTAGCATGGGGTTAAAGCTTGGTTGATTGAATGTTGTTAATCGATTGGAAAGAAAGAATATATACATGTATATAAATTACGATTTAATCATCACATGACTTGTAAAAATAGAAAATAAACAATATAATTACAGATTGATTAAGTAAATTATAAGAATAAACATGATGATTTAATATTTACAAAAACATTTGTGTATTTTAACATTTTACATAATTAAATATTTTTTAATTGAACACTTAGAAACTAGGTATTATAAACCATACTCATAATGAAATTAATAGAATTCATACGACTAGTTTTTTTATTAAAACCTTCGGGAGAAACAATGTGTTTCTCCGTCGGGAAAAGATTGGAGCGGGTGAAAATTTTGGAACGAACGTCCCAACTAGATTGATGCGTTTGCTTGCCTACAAAACACTCACCCCCTTTTTATCCATTAATATAAAGGTCTCCGATGAGACAAATTATGTACAATCAAGCAATGAGTTCGGGTGTGTAAAGACATCACTAGCACCAAACAGTAAAGAGCGCCTATTACATAAAAAAACAAATCTACAATGATGATAACTTGCTAGAAGAATGTCCATCTTGAAACCTTGATCTTGGAATATGATCCTATTCCTCCGTCACCATATATTCCATGTAATTATAAGTCAAAGCGACATCACGAAATCTTACACGGTCCCGACCGAAATAAAACTCGCCAACATTCAAGGAAGGAATGTTCCGATTCCGGAATTGTTATTACCACTCCAGAAAATCTAAAGAGATCACATCAAATTAACCTCACCTTCGAGCAATGAAACAAAGCATGTGTCATCGATTCAACATTTCCACATAACGGGCAACTCTCCTCCGCAACACACCATCTCCTAAATAAGAAAACTTTCGACGGAAACCTTCCATGCCACTCAAGCCACCCAAAAGAATTTGACCTTTGGTATAAGGCACACCTTCCACCCTAATTCATACAACTAGTTAAATTCATACAATTATACAAAAAGGGAATTCATGAGTTATGGCACAAATCACACAAGCTATTTATCTTGTAAATTAAACGTGTTAAGCCATTTACACAAACCAGTTAATATTGAATGTCAATTTGGATTGTAATCTATGCCCACAGTCATTGTCCATTGTTCAGTAAACAAACACAAAACAAATTTTAATGTTTTTTTAATAGACTTCTCTAATTTATATAATTGAACTGTAGTACTTTTGTAACACGGTTTGTTCACATGGTGCTAGAAATTTCCAAAACAACTACCATCCGATAAGAATATTATGGTCTTGCTTAGTATAAATGATTTTCATCAAATTATATGAAATTCATTTCTAATTTTATATTTTTGTGCTTGGAATAAGTAAAAGGATTTGCAATTCTTGAAATTTGAATTCATGGAATTCATCATGTTATAATCAAATCTCACCAAATTTGGTGGAATTTGTACATTTTGTGAGATTAAAATTCATGAAATTAAAATAAATTATAAATTTTTAATGGATTATACAAACCATCCCGTTGATCATTTGCTTAAGTTTTTTTTGCTATTTTCTTTTTTTTCTATTAAATAGTTTATAATACTTTACAAAATTATAATTAGTACTAATGAAATGGCTGACAACTTTATATAATAAATAATTTTGTTAAAAATCATTTTAAAATATCTAAATATAATAAGTTTCCTGGAAAGACAAAACAATTATTGAAAAATTACTTGATGCGGTAAGGACTACACATTTAACCAATTGAAAAGTTAAAAATAAGCTTGTCTTATCTTATCTATTACTTTATTTTTAAAAATATCTGTATTGAATTCATAGTTTCTCATCTCTACTTTGTATTAATTGAATTACTCTCAATTTATATTATTTTTTTAAAAAAATGAAAAATTATAGTTTTATTCTTTTATAAAGAAAAACACGACATAATAAAATAAAATTCATACTCTGTAAATCAATTATGAAATAAAAAAATAATTCAATAAGAGTATTATAATGTAGTACATGGGTACGAGAGTTTACTCTAAACATAGGCAAAAATTGCTCAAAAGTGGCGCAATTAAAAGAGGTTAATACTACCTTATAAACGGATAATACAACATGTGGATTCAGTTTAGGGTTCTAAATAAATAATGTTAGAAAACAACCTTGGGGTTTGACCTTTCTTAAAAAATAATAACAAAATAAATTTAAAATGAATATTATTTTTGACATGTTTATAAATTGATAAATAATTATAATCTAACTAATGTTTGTGCTAATATATTATCACCTTTATGTTTCAATATAATTAAGATCTCCCTCAATTTTGGTTTCATTCAATTACAACATTCTTATGTTAATATTTTTTATTTTTTCATCCAAATAATTAATTTTATGATAACGTTACTCTTTTTTCTTCATTTTTCTATTTAACCTATTTTCCATTACATGAGCTATTATTACTTTACTTAAATAAGTAGATTATATAAATTCATTCAGCTGAAAATATTGAACTAAATACCACATGAAATAATCATTTTTTATTGTATTTTGTTGACATGAAAGTTCAATTCATGTGCTATCTTGTTCGGTGATTATATTATAGCAAGATGTTTTGTATTTAAATATAAGCACACAATTTTTAAAGGCTTTGTACCATTTTCCTGCACTAAGATGAAACTGAGTTAGGATCGATTCCCCTAAAATTTTTATTCTCAGCAATATTTCTCAGTCTTATGATGTAAATTATAACGATAAATGTAGCTACAACATTACTTACACGGATACAAAACACCAATAACATTTCAAGTCCAAAGATTATCAATTTTTTAACCATGTAACTTTGTCATTCTTCAAGTTCCCTTATCATGTAGTTTTGCCAAATTTGATTAAGCATATTAAATGCAAACCCAGCCTCAGTTTTGATCAATTACGGTTTCTATTTGAGTACAAAATGTACCCGGCATTTTAATATTTTTTGTAAAATGTGATATTAATTTTTTAACAAGATTATTCAATATCTAATATCTTATATAAAAAAAACAAATAGATTAGTGCAAGAAAATGGTACACGACATTTTAATTTTTTTGTTAAAAAAGTTGTGCACTTACATTTAAATACAAAACTAGTTGATATAATAAAATCACCGAGCAAGGTACCACGTGTATTAAACTTTCATGATAATTAACAAGTTACAATAAATAAAATAAATTTCCATGTGCTATTTAGTTCACCGTATTTATCCAAAAAATACATAATCTAATCATTTAAGTGAAATAATAACATGTTAATACAATGAAAATAGGTTAAATGGAAAAATAAAGAATAAATGGTAATTTTGTCATAATATTAGTTATTTGGATGGAAAAGTAAAGAATATTAACATGTTAGTTGGATGAAAGCAAAACTCAGGAAAGTGTTAATTGTATCAACAAAACATATAAAAGTAATGGTGTATTAGTACAAACCCCGGGGAAGTATAATTATGGGTAAAAAATTAATGTCCACGTGTTTGACTAAATACACTAGTATTTCCGTGTGTTTTGAAAAACTATTTATACCTTTTTATGTTTTTTTTTTGTAATACAATAACCTATTTTGTATTATCAATTTTTGTATCGAATTTCATAATATATGTTTACGAACAAAAATTAGTCTTATATATCATATCTTAAAATGCTAAAGATTAAGATAACGTTAATGAATTTTTTATTTTTATTTTATCTTATGCAATCATACATTAGATGTTATAAATCTTATTAATTGAAAAAAAAACTTTCTACAAAAACATACCTTACATTTTTAACAAAGTAAAAGTATACATGCCAACTAATACTTGTTATGATAACCATTTTGATAGAAAATACACATTAATTAAGATACAAGGTTATAATATGATGAAAACAAAAAAACAAGAAGATATAAGTAATTTTTGAAAGTACGAAAAATTATTAATATACATTTAATTGAAAACTCAAAAAATTATAATTATTTATCTTGAAATTATTTACCATTTATAAATTAATAAGTGATGAGAAAAGACCTTTTACGTTTATATATATTGGTAGCTCATATGTTTCTTATAATTTCGTCAGATTTTATAATAATCTATCTACGAGGCAAGTGCGTTTTAGAATGTGTGTTCTCAGTGAGATTAGTCTTCAGATCAAATACTCATTTATTGTCAGAGTGCATGCTTGGTTGTTAGTTACGTACAACATTTATTGTCAAAATATCTGTAATGCAAACCTTACGAAAATAATATAACACCGTGTGATATACTTAAATTAGTAACAAAACAAAACTCAGAATTATTTTTGTTCGAAACTCTTTTTTTCCCGAATAATATAATATATTAAATCACGTTATAAACAATAACGACTCTAATTAAAGGTGAACATAATTCCTTTACATAACAAAGAATTTATCGATCTAACTAACAATTTTGCAACATGATTCACAGATCGAATGACATAGACAATCTGAAAAAAACAAAAATCAATCTTCTGAAATTAAAACACCAAACATACAACATAATAAAACAGAAACAAACTAAACTTGTTTTTGCTGTAAGACACGCAAGCCCTAGGACAAGACTTAACCTGAAAACAAAACAATAAATATTTTTGCAACCTATTTTTTCTTAATCCTAACTAATGATTTCGAAAATCTATAACTATAAGAATACTTGAGCATGCCATAACATCAACTTGTATTGCATGTTTGAAACGATCTTGCTGCACGGAGATAGATCTGGGTATCTACTACGAAGGATTGACGAATATCTTGCTTAAATGCTGATGAAGTCTAACCTAGTTGCAAATAAAGATTGAGTTTGCAAAATAGATATAAGATTGGAGAAATAAAAAATAGTAGATAGAAATTATTCTCGTAAAAAAATGAATTAAGAATATCAACAAAGAAAATAAACGCAAAACAATAAGTGAGAGGGACCATCCCTCCCTCCCTAACAAACTCACAAACGATAATATATTATTTTTTTAACACTTTAAAAAGTTGTATTTTAATTATCATTATATTATACAATTCAAGAAACAAATACTCCATTTACTATTATATATTGTAAAATCATGGACGAGAAAATTCAAAGAATCTAAGTCTAATATATCACAAGCCATTTGGACCAAGTAGTGAAAAAAAGCCACTAGAAAAAGTCCACCTCACATCACATATAACAATATTAGTAATAACAAAAACAAAAGAAAAAAATAAAAAAAAACAAAATAAGAAAAAAATTAAATAGTCACAAAAATGAGAGAGACAGATGAATCCCATCAATCAAAGGTCTAGTTGGATGCCTTACTTATTTTGCTCTGGTTCTCTCTCTCGTCCAGACACTAAAATCAATTGAGTTACTCTGTTTCCCATTTCATTCGTAAAAAATTCCAATTATATTGAATTTTCCTTTTTAATCCATATACTTATAATTTTTTATGGCTATTTGTTCGTTTCCCGGAATAAGTTTTCCCCGGAAAGTCAAGTTCCTTTATTTTCACGTTCTGTTATAAAGATAAACATAACTACTACCATTTATCTATTTTTGATGCACAAATCTTTTTTATTTTGGTTACTTATGTACAAGTCTTTTAGTACAGAAATTATGGGTTTCTGTTAAAAAAGGATAAAGCCAAAAACTTTAATTTCAATTTGTTGAAAAATTGGCGTGTTTTTGCTGGGTTGGTTTTGCTTCAAGAATTAAAGTTGAATTTTTGTGAACAAAAAACAGAGTGTAAAATTATGAGTTTTCTTCAAGTTTAGAGCATAAAAACAGAACCCAAGATCTCAATTTAAAGCAATAGTTTAATTGTTTTAAGCAAGAAATTTTACTTTCAACGAAATTGGTGCCGGATTTTTGAGTCTACAGTATTTTGTTTGCTAATTTTTGCCTGTTTTAAGTTTCTCTCTCTTCAAAAGGAGGAGAGAGAAAGACAATTTTCTTATATATTTCATTTTCATACAATGAATTGTGAAAAATTGATATAAATTTAGCTGTCCAAACGTCAGAAAATAGCATCGGGACATTTCCGTTTCTGTTTCTCCTCATCACTCTTTGTATAAACTCTAAAAGTAGGAAATAAAATCTCGACAATTTCTCCTTCTTTCTCTGTCTTTGATTCTTCCCCATTCTCTATCTCTTCTCTTCTCTTCTCTTCATTTCTTCCTTTTGGTGTGTTTTTATTTTGTGGGCTGGGAGAGAAACTCCAAAAGTTCTCTCCTTTCTCCATCTAAACCTCTCATTCTCTCTCTAGGGTCTTTTGTTTATCAGATACAAAACCATGTTTCTCGAGAAAGGGTCTGCGCATTCCAACCTCGATTGTTTTCTCCATTGCACAACTCCAGTTGTTCCATCTCAGTTCCTGCCTAAGGTTTGATTTTGATTCTTCCCCATTTCGTTTTCTTGTTGTTGTTTATTCGAGTTATAGTCTGGATTTGATTCCGCCCCTTTTCAGTTTTTATTGTTAATCGTCAGAATTTGAGCAAATCTCTTGGTTATTATTCTTCCTCATTTCAGTTTTTTCTGTTTATTATCAGAATATGAACATAAGTCTTAGTTTTGATTCTTCCCCATTTCAGCAGTTGTTAATTGTCAGAATTTGAACTGAATTCTGGTTTTGATTCCTCCCGATTCCATTTTTTCGCTGTTGATTGTCAGAATTTGAGCTGAAGTTTTGGTCTTGTTTGTTTCCGTTTAACTTTTTTCTGTTGAATTTTAGCATTTGAGCTCAAGTCCTGTTTTTTACTCCTTCCTGTTTGATCTTTTGCTTTTTGTTTTCAGAATTTAAGCTATAGATTTTACTTTTTGTAATTAATCGTCAGAATTTGAGCTAAATTGTGGTTTTGGTTCTTTCCCCCATTTCATTCATTTTTGTATAAATATAAGATCAAGTCTTGATTTTGATTGTCTCCCAATTCAGTTTAGGTTGTTGATCGTCAGAATTAGAGTTTAATTTTCCATTTCGTTTCCTGGTATCGATTCTCAGAATTTAGCTAAAGTCTTTGGTTTTTTTTTTTCATTCTAACCCATTCAATCTTCGTTGCTGTTAATTCTCAGATGCAGAGCCAAAATCCTGCTTTAGTAGGTGTGACGATTCTGTTTGTTTTTTGTTATTGTTTGCAGTCAGAGATTAAAAACTTAAACCGTTTATGGCATCCATGGGAGAGAGAGAGAGTAGAGTATATGAGGTTGGAAAATCTGTGGAGTTGCTATGATGAATGGAGTGCTTATGGGGCTGGAGTTCCTATTTCTGTTGACCAAACTGAATCCTTAGTCCAGTATTACGTTCCTTATCTCTCCGCTATCCAGATTTTCACTAGCAATCCCTCTGCCCATGCTTTCAGGTACCCCTGTGAGAATCGCATTGCTTTTTGCTTGTTGAATTGGGCTTAATTGGTTTTTATTGCTAGGGAAGAGACCGATTCAGAAATGCGCGATTCTTTCAGCGATTCGTGTAGTGATGAGAGTGAGAGTGAGAAGGTATGGAGGTGGGATGGATGCTCGTCTGAGGAAGACCAAGAAAGCAACCATGGCCGGCTCGGCTATCTGTATTTTCAGTATTTTGAGAGATCAACTCCGTATGCAAGAGTTCCTCTGATGGATAAGGTACCTTTTCTACTTGTTCATTCTTCTTTCATATTCCTTCCTTTCTTTTGGCATTTGAATTGTGTCGTTTTCCCAAGTCTGACACCGATGATGGAAGATATCTTTGGATTTGTTCAAAATTCTTTTTGTCTTGGGCATCTGATAAAGATGAACATGGAATTTCATGCTTTATTAGATTCATCTTTTGGAGTTGATTATGATGTCATATGAGCAAAAGTTCTTGCCTTTGCTCTGATATTTTTCCAAGGGACTTATTCTTTGTCGCCTTTAAATAAAAAAGTTTCCACATAGTGGCTGATCATGTTCGTTTTTATAACGGATTCCGTTAAACAGTAAATGCGATTCGAATGACAACTTTTTGTCGTTTTGCTTCCAGATTAACGAACTGGCGCGCAGATTCCCGGGTTTGATGTCACTGCGAAGCGTTGATCTTTCCCCAGCTAGTTGGATGGCTGTTGCTTGGTGCGTGCCTCCTACTCTCTCTATTTTACGAAAATTTCTACTTTGGTTCAACTATTAAATTTCTATAGAATATTCCATATCAGGTAAAGGTAACGAATTTTTCCGCGATTGCATTCAGGTACCCGATCTATCACATCCCAATGGGGAGAACCATCAAGGACTTATCGGCGTGCTTCCTCACATACCACACCCTCTCCTCCTCATTCCAAGGTACTAGATTCCCCGAAACCATTACCAAATTTACATACACGGTCGATATACGTATATATAATGGATCGATGCGTGGATTTTGGCAGACGACGAGAGTAAAAAAAGGAAGGAAGGGGAAAGCATAGCACTTCCCGCGTTTGGGTTGGCAACATACAAGATGCAAGGAAACGTGTGGACCTCGGGAAATGGCGGCCGGGACCAAGAAAGGCTAATGTCGCTTGCTAGTGTGGCTGATTCGTGGCTAAAGCAACTCAGGGTCCAGCACCACGACTTCAACTACTTCATGGGAATCAGGCGTGGTTAACCCACGATCACTAACTAACGCGCTTTTGAGATTCCCGTAAAAAAAAAAAAAAGGAAACGATCCCTTTTAGTTGGAGCTTTGATATTGAGAAAGAACTGCAAGCTTCAGTTTTTATTAAGGTTGTGTGTAGGTCTAATCCATGTATGAGGTTTGGTTACCAAAGAGGGAATGTGGAGATGAGTTTTTAACCCTCTTTTGTTTTTCTGTACAAAAATGGTGGTTGCAATCTGAGAGAATTGTAGGGGAATCCTCTGAAACTTTTTTGTTTTGGAATCTGTAACATAACTCTTTGACCTTATATGCACTTACTTGACCCTCTATGAATATCTTGCAGTTTTTTTCTTATGCCAATCTTTGATCACTTGGGATTGATTTCCTAGATTTCAAATTCTGTCCCAGAAAACTTAATTTCCAAACTTTTCTAGGTACATCAACTTTTGAAATCAATAGTTTATAGAGTTATTGTCCATTGCTTTTTCAAAAAAAGTCTAAGAGAAATATGTGTTTTTTGGAATTTAGAATTTGTTTTTGATAGGTGGTCTAAGCATTTAATCCGCCTATTTATTGACTTCATTAGTCGTTGTTAGGATAGCCTCGTCAGTTATGCTTTATTGGCATTGTGTGATTGGCTATTTTAGTGAAAACTAATAGATAAAATATTAGTCCATTTTTATTAGGCAAAACGCACATTTTCTTGCCCCCTCGTTTCTCTAGAAAATAGAAAACGTAACAGCATAATAATAATTTTAAAAACTTATTATGATGTTTTTTATTACTCTCTCTATCTACTAAATATTTTCGTTTTAATTAATTTACAATTTTTAAGATAACAACTAATCGAATGAGATAATTTACTAGTTTACCATTTTATAAATGTCTTATTCAATTTTCAAGACTTCATTAAATATGTCAATAAAAACAATTTGACCTGTAGTCTTCTTTTGTTATTTGAGATTATAATATAATTATCTTGAAATTTGAACAAATTAATAGGGGTAGGAATGGAAAATTTGGAAAATAAACATCTTGAAAATACAAAATGACAATAAAAAAAAGATAACGAAATCCCTCTAAAACGAAAATATTTAGTAGACGGGGGGAGTATTATTTTTTAACTGTTTCAAATAATTGAGGTTTAAGATCAAAACTCAAATTCAAGATGCCTAACTGAAATAACTTGAAACAAATCAATCGTATGAGAATTTTCCCAACTTTTCATCTTTGTTATAGTTGTTTATAAATCTTTGATTCAAAGATTAATCACGAACATTAAATTCATTTAACGATAATATGTGTTCAATGCAGTTATAATTTTGTTGATTTGTTTTGACATAACATGAAATTTTATTTTTTTATTGTTTGAGATGGATTTTTTCGACTACTTTTTAACGACATTTAGAAGAATAAATGCATGCTTTTAAACATTTAAAATATAAATAAAGTGTTAAAGCACCCTTAATGGAATTTAGTGTTTGCATTTGTCAATCTTTAAACTGAAGAATCTAATGTGTTGTTGTATTGAATTTGTATGGTTATTGTATCAAACTGATATAGAGAAAAACTTAAATCACACCAACAAGCAATTCAAAAGGGATGCGTGTGACGAGCATACGTAAATAACCATGAAATTTTTTATTAATCAAAGTAAAATATTCAATATATTTTATCACGTCATGCACCATGTATGAACAAATAACCATACACATCACAAAAATTCTAAAAAAGTGTTTTTTGAAAATGAATTTTGAAGTTTGATTCCAACAAGGCAAGTTATAATATTTTCTATACTGAATGTATAACAATTTCAACCTGTCACACATTCTTTTATTCCCTCGCTGCACTTTCTCGTCTTAGCAAAACTAATAAATATATACGTTTTTCATTTTTAGCTGAAGAAATTTTGTATCTAAACAAATACCAAGTCAAGACAAAATTTGGAGAGATCCAATCCCAAGATGAACAATTAAAGTACGATGTATGTAGGTATATGTTTTTAAGGGTTAATTTAGTTGTTTTTAGATCAATTGGATTACAAATTAAATTTGGATATTAATTAGTTTAGTTGTTTAAGTATTATGATTCATTAATCTAAATGATTGAATATTGATGTTTGACATGAATTGATATTTGATTTGTTAAAAAAATTTACACCATCATTTTGAAAGTTGAAATCTAAAATTTGAAAAAATTCAAGTTGTCGAAGTGTCAAATTAGGTCAAAAGAGACATAACACTCAATGAAAACATATCCTGAATTTTGTTGCGGTGTTTCCAAATAAAAAATATGTTATTTTGGAGTAATTTGATATTAATACTAAATTGAACTAACAATGGTTACCCAAATCAATAAAGTTAGAACTAAACATAGTAGTAGTGGAATGGATCTAACACTTCAACAATTAGAAGGACAGCAAAAGAAACAAGCAAGCGAGGGAGGAGACATAAATGGGAACATGTAATCATTGAAAAATGTTAGGTATAATCACTTAGATTGGAACATCATAATTCAGAATCACAAATCATAAATCACAATCCTAAAACAAATACAGATGTCAATCATGTAGTCCACCATTGATTATCATCAAACACGTGCAATAGCACATGGCAATGCTAGTGCCTAGTGGTTCTCACATCAACTATACAAAAAATGCATTTCCCATTGACTTATAAGTTTTTTCTTTTGTTATCCACTTTGAGATTGGTCCATTTGCACATTGCAACCCCCATCATCTCACATTGGCAATTTCAACGTTAACAAAACCTCTTTCACTCCCAAATCCCTTACTATTTCAGTTTGACCTGATTTTGGGAAAATAAAAATGCATGGACCATTATATTTAAACTGTGACATACAAATGAAGTGAATTGAGTTTTTAGCAAAAATACTACATAGATTCCTATCTATATACGTGTTAATTTATGCAATTAATTAATCCAATATTTTTTGAAACATACCGAGCCTATTTATGATATCAAAATTATAGAATATATAATAAGAAATAAAATCTTCATTACCTAAAAGAAAACTATATATATCGTGTATCTTTGAAACATCTCTTATAAATTTACAGAAAATAATTGATACGACCCTATAAGTACTCAAAGAGAGAATAATAAATGTCAAATTAGATAATGGATATAAAATTTAAAGTATTAATTTAAGTGTGTAAATTTCATCAATTGGATATGACCCAATTAATATACATCTCAAAGTATGCAACCTCTTCAAAAATTTCAAATTATTAATAAAGTAAAAAATAAATAAATAAATATTATTTTTAATGGATAATTTATTATATTAAAAAATTTTACATTACCGCTCTGACCAATACCCTAGCCGCCTTTAATTTTCTCTTCTTTTCTCAATATTTTTTAATAAGATTTAACTTTTGAGAAGGAAAAAGATGTTATTTTGAACGATTTTCTTCCACGTCCACATAAATTATTTTCTATTTTGATTTTTTTTATAGTTTTTGAGTGGAATAATCCACATCTAATATTTTTATTAAGTTTTAGTTACGGAATCATCTATTTCTATTGTGGATCCGTTGCTACACAACACAATTTTGTTAATTTTATTATTGGGCTGGATTCCATCAATTTTAAATCAAAGATACATGTTTATTTCTCAATTTTAATACACACACACATATGTGTGTATATATATATATGTATGTATATATGTATATGTATATGTATATGTATATGTATATATGTGTATATGTATATGTATATGTATATGTATATATCTTTTGAGCAAGGTCATCCCACATATTCAAAATTGATGTGTTATGGAGTACATCAGAATTTTTATGATTGTGAATCTATGATAACGTGAGATGAAGTTTTAAAAAATATATTTGTGTAAAATTATTATTGATTTTATATTTTTTATATCTTTCTCTTACTCGTATGATAGGAATTTTCATATCTTCGGAAGTTTCATTCGATGATTATATTTCTCTGGAAATATATTTTGTTTGATTGTATGCTATTTGACAATATATGAGTTAGATGTAATGTAGTAATAATTATTTTCTTTTTACTAAAACTTTTTCAACTTAAGAATTTGCGACCACCGCCAATATGTTACAAAAATTAATGCACAGAAAATATTTAAAAATTGTCAACTGACTGAAAACTTGATAAGATTGCAATTAATATTAATATGTAAAAAATATATAAGTCAAGTTTAGGTTTGTGTAATTAATACTTTAAGTCAATATGGCGTTGAAATATTGGGTTGTGTAGGGCAAAGTGAGAACCCGATCAAATTATATTTCAACATAAAAAGAAACATTGTTGTATTATTAGTTTATATACTTTATAACATCCTTTCCTCTTTGAACTATTTCGATTTATTTAATTGTTATAGTCCTAATTTTTTAAGTCATTATTAATGAAATAGTCGGTTGGAAAATGAGTTTAATTAAATCAACTGATAACTTTCACCAACAAATTAATACCATTAGTACTTTTATTAATTATATGCAGTCAAACCATAGATCATTTTCTCAATTATATTTCAAATAAATTCACATATTATTTTATGAACTGCATTAAAAGAATTGTACAAACCTGTATACTGCATACCTATCCCTGCATATTGATATTAATGTAGGATGAGATGAATATTTTTTTCCCTAAGAAGGGTTGAGTTACAGTTCAAGTATATGAATTTCAATGATTAAGTTAGCAAGTGAGTGAGTTTTACTTAAAAAATTCATTACTAAACTTATTTGTACTATCCATCAATGATTTCTTATCATAAAATTTTGGTTTCATAATTTAAAAATGCGTGACAGGTATGCCTATGAATTTTTATTTAAAAGGAGTCTAAATACTCCCAATCAATTCACATAAAAAGAAATAAGTGTGTGACAGTGCGAGTATTGTATAAAATATAAAGAAACAAATCATGGAGAATGTGGACAAATTGTTCTCATAAGTCATACTTGTCCCATGATGACTTGTACAAATATGATGTGTATTAATAGCGTATTAATTATTACAAAAAAAATTGAACGAAATAGGGCGACAAATGCAATTAAAAATACATATAAATGTTTTGGGTGATAAAAATATACAACGCCTCATTCTCCTATCTATGCGATCAAAATAATGATGTTATTTTGTATTCTCATTTAAGTTTCAGCTTAATTTGGTTATCCTATTTTTCCATTTGACCTAGTTTAATCAATATATCAAAAAGTAGAAAATGTATCGTATTATTTTCTGATTTAACAATTATTAATTTTGTTGTTGCGGTTGATGTTTGTCTATTACATAGTTAAAAATATTCATGACCAAACACTTACAACAATTGTGTTTAATGCTGAAATGGTTAAATGTAATTTTGGAAAAAGTTTCCAAAATAGGCACGTCGTTCAAAAGAAGCAAAATTTGTTCTTAAATCAGATTAAGGGGAAGCATTAAATGAGAAGAGGTAAAGTTAGGAAAATACAAGTAAGCCCCTTCTTTTCCCGTAATATGACTTTATTCTTTTACTTGCGATCAATATTTTATCATCATCCTCATTCTCCTTCTCCTTCAGATCTCTCTCTCATCAAGATCTTAATGAATAACATCAATTCACGATCTGTTGTTACGTTTTATATCATTCCAATTTCATCATTAGATTTCAATCTTGATCGAGATTTGTTGTTGCATTTTCTTATCATTTTCGATTTTCAAGAGATGCATGAGTCTCAATTGTGGTTTGAAGAAGTTCTTATTAATATAATATTTGCTTCTCTTATCGAGAAACAATTCAACTGGGTCAACATCAATTGGAGAGCAACAACATCATACAAGAACTTGAACAAGAAGAAGAAAAAATCAGGAGGAAAAAGTATCAGCTCTAATATAATTATGTTTTACTCAATTGAAAAAAACTACCATCGAAGAAATACTATTATGGCAGTTCCAATGGAATTGATGTTAAATTGAATCATGTTTAGAATGTTCCTCCTCGGTACATTAGTGAAGGAGTTGTTAGTCTCTTTGGTTTAGGTTCCTTTTTTGGTGAGTTTAGATTTTCAATTTTCATGTTGATTTCAATTTATTTTGTTTTTGTACGATTGTGTTTTTTTATTTTCTACTCATCTTTCGTAGAAGATGTTAGTTTTGATTTGTGGTGTGATAGTTGATAAGTGTGTTAGTTTTTAGGTCTTTTTCGACTTTCATTTGAATCTAGTTTCAGATCATGTCACTGTACTTGGTATATTAATCATTATACCCGTATAATATTAAAAAAATAAAATAGTTGGAGATAAAAAATTCCATATTTCACATTGGAATAATATAATAGTCGATATAACTAGTTTAATGATTATTATATCCAGTATGGTAACTATTATATAAGGTATAATAGTTATTATAACGAATAATATAAGAGAATATTCAAGTAATTGGAGATAAAAAAATTATTGATATCCAGTTTCAGATTTCATATTTGAATCCAGTTTCATCTCGTTTCATTATACCTGGTATAATGATTATTATACCAACCTAATAATATAGATGAATATACAAATAATTGGAGATAAAGTAAGTATTAAGAACCACTTTCAAATTTCACATTGAATAATACAATAGTCATTATACATGTTATACATGATAAAAACAAATAATATCAAAGAAATATTCAAATCATTTAAGATAAAGAAAATATTAAAATCCAATTTCAAATTTCATATTCGAATAATACTATACAACTTATAATGATAATTATACCAGGTATAACAGTTATTATACTGGGTATATTAGCTATTATATGAAGTGTAATAACTATAAACCAAAAATTAATGTTTATTTGTTATTTTTTTCACGTATTTGTAAAAAGTAAAACTTTATTTTTTCAAAAGTCAAAACTTCAATTCTTGTAGCGATAATGTTATGGTTAATTAGTTGGGCTTTCTTACCAAAGAGTTTCTGGGTTTTGGCCCTTTAAATTCTATGGGCTTGAAAAATATTAATTGATGAACCTCAAATTACAATTATTTTGGGTCTGAATAATCCAAATGCAAATCCGGCTAAAAATTAATATAATTTTGGGTAACTATATAAGTAAAAAATTTAGATTTTATTGTTTTTACAATAATGAAAAATTAATATTTATTTTGTAATTTTATTAGATTCATTTTTGTTTTTACATTTATTCCCTTGTAACTACCCAATCTCTCCTATCTAATTTGAATTTTCCAACTTTAAACCTCCATTTCTCACAAACCGTTGATTTTTTTGAATCGACATTTTGAAATATTTTTTTCGTTTTAATTTTATCTTTAAAATGACATACACTTTGAATTTTTTTAAAAAATAAAAAATTTATCGCAATATCATACATAGTATAAAAGCTGTATAATAAAAATCATAATTTTTTTTATGAAGACGTTATACAATGTATAAAAGTAGTATAATGTTATTAAAAAAAGAATAAATAGAATACATTATACCACTCTTATATCATGCATAACGCCTTCATGAAAAAGCAGTAAAAACATGTATTATATAACTATTATACAATGTATAAGACTACGATAAATTATTTTTTTTACTAGAAAGTGAGTTTTGTTGTAAAAATAACCACTATTATACCATGTATAAGGGCTTTCGTATTAGGTTCAAGGTCTCCATATCATGATTTTTATGGGGAAATCGGTCCTATTATGAACATAAAGGAGAAAAATGCATATAAATTCATTATACAATTTTACACAATTTATAAAACCTTCATGAAAATGCAGTAAAAATGGCATTATACCACAATTATACACCGTAAAAGATTGCGAAACATTAATTTTTTTCCGAAAAAAGAAAGTGTATGTCATTTTAAAGATAAAATTAAGATGAACAAAATATTTTAAAGCGTCGATTCGAAAAAATCAACGGTTTGTTAGATATAAACGTTTGAATTTGCAAAATTCAAAATAAATAAGAAAGAGAATGTAGTTATAAAGGTTGATAAGGTGAACTTAAAAAAGGGTAAAAGGAAAAAATATTTCTCCTTTTATGTAAAAAAAAATTCTTAATTTTTAAGTTTTGCAAAATTATAGATTTGTAGAGTCTAAATTTTAAAAAGAAAAAATGGCAAATAAAAAGGTAACCCATAATTTTTCTGAGGCCAATCTTATTAATTAAAACGGAGGCAGAATAATCAGTGTTGCATTAATATTAAATAAAAAAATATATAAAAAAGAAAAAGAAAACACAAAATAAAAAGAAAAATTAAAAAAACATAAGAAAAGGCAAACTAACCTCTTAACTTACAATTAGTTATACAAATAAATATAGGACGAGGAAACTAACCACAAGCCAAACGTTTCCACGAACCGTAGTTCCACACACAAGAATTTACAAAGGAAATTGTTTGTAAAGATAATAAAACATACAATAATTATTTAATACTAATAAAATACATAGTTGGGTCATTATCACATGTCAAATGACATTATTCATGATAGGCTTCAATTATAGATGGTAAAGCCGAAATATTAATGATTTTGTAGCGAGGAAAATCTGCTTCTTCCAATATATTTTTCCATTCAAATTCAGTTCTTTCTCGACCACCAGAGCAATGTGCAATCATAAGAAGATCGAAAATAAAACCGATGTCATCAAATACGTCATTTCTTTCAGATTTTAAAATAATGTCAACTATCATTATTTTTCCAGTTTCTTCAGGTATTGCTCTCTTGCAGTTTTTCAGTATCTTTACACAATCTTCATCCGCCCAATCATGCATTATCCACTGAAAAAAAGGAATTGGATATTTGATTAGTTATTTTGATTACAAATTATAGTTGTCTTTGATTTGAGTTTAATAATATGCCTTTTATCAAGTTTATATTACTTTTTACTATAGGCCAACGTGAGGTACGTCAACATGCCAATGGATATGCCGTTAATTCAAGAATTGTGTTGTGTAATTATTCACTTAGAATTTGATAAGACAATTTGAGAGTGTCCCTCAATGGAAAAACGTAAATAAAATCGAATTCGGATTTTAATATTTTCGGTATGCCCAACATCGAAGAACGTCGCATCGAATGTCGAATCGGATCCATCTTACGATTTGAAAGAGTATGTATATTATTTTATAACTTCTGTAGCGACGAAGATCGACAACAATCGATTTGCGATGTTTTCTTCACGAGATGAAAACCCGGGAAAGAGAAAATAGTTGTAAAATGATAATGAATAGATTGAATTCAATAATACCTTTTACACGTCCATCACACAAATATTAATATGGGATGAAAGTTTGATTAATTGCAATTAAATTGTTAAACTCTTAATTATTTACAATTTATTCCTTGAAGTTCTTTAACTTTTAATTTAGTTCAAATAACTAAATTGGATCGGATCCTTTACCCCGATTGACCAGTTCAAAAGCGGACCGGATATTTCCATCGTATAGCATTTGATAACAAGTATATTTTGAATGTTTTACTTTGGACTGGACTAAACTTAGCTCAATAACAATTTGTTAGTGCAAAAAATGGAGCTAACTAAAATTCCAATGAACATGTCCGAAACATGACTTGATTAAGAGAAATAATTATATAATAGAATACTACTAACAAATCAATGAAAATGAATCTCAAAGAATTCACAAGAAATTGACTTTAGATGAAAGAAATTTGGAAATGTTTTAGCATTTTGTTACCTTCATGATGACTGCATCTGCATTTGGAACTGCCTGAAACATGTCGCCGCCGACATGAGAAACCCGGTCATACTCCGGCGCGGTGGCGACAACATGGGGCAAATCAAAGTGAATCCCTTTCATATGTGGATGAGCTTTAACAATCTCAGCCAGCATATGTCCAGTCCCACCACCAACATCTACCACCGACCCTATACTATCAAACCCTTCTTTATAATCTTCTAAAACCGCCGCTACCACCGCCGTCGAAGTACAAGCCATGCCGGCATTAAACATGTCGTTAGATTCCTTATTTCTCGAAGCAAATTCCCAAATCTCATACCCATTTGCCTTCTCAAACGGAAAGCCTCCATCTTTAATGGATTCACTGAGAAATTGCCATGGGTTTACGGTCAAAGGGTGAGTCTCCATTAGAAACATAGGAGCTAGGGTAAACGACGTCGTATCACGCAGAAGCCACGTGGATACGTTGGTGGGTCCGTAGAGAGGCTCTCCTCCGTGTGATGGGAGATGGGCGGCGAAGATTTTGCGGCGGACGAGTAGTCTCATGATACGGGTAAGGCAGGGGATGTTTGGGGAAGGTGAATCAACGGAGGAAGCTATTTGGGAAACGGAGATCGGAAAGGAGTGAGAGTGTATGATATCAGGGATGCAGAGCTCCACAGCGGATCTTAGTGCCATTGAGTCTGCAAAGGCAAACATAAGTTGCCATACTTGAGCTTGACCTTTCAGCAATATATTCATCACCTTTGCCTGTTTCTTCCATTCTCTCCTCTTCAGATTTTCTCTATCTAACCATATGGTTGTCAATCCCACTAAAAGTTGAGGTAGGTACTTAACTACTTCAAAAGTTATCATGTTTTTTTAGGACAACTCAGGATTTCTACCGATACATTAAATCGATAACAATTAATTACATGTAAATAAGATACACATTTGATATATAAATTATGTAAAAAAGCTACTTAAAAGTAAGCTGATCATTTATCATTTTAACTTAATTTTTTTTTGAGTTTGGTAAGGAACATTGTTTCAAAATTTATGAAATCATCTCATGTAAACAAATTTATTAAACATTAAGAAATACTCAATCTATTTCATTACTTTCATTAGGTTGATATATGATTGAATTTAAACTTTTATATATTGTTTTGATTGTGACCAATTAATAATTAAGCATGACTAACTAAATGATTGAAAATGTTTTAATATTATTGTTTTCAAATAGTATTTTGAGGTTAACCTATTGTTTTCCCAATATTTATGTTTCATTTTAAGAATATTAGTCCCTCCCTTCTTTATCTAATAATTATCATTTTAAATTTTTCATCAAAATCAATAATTTAATGCACTATTAAAATGATTAATTAATCTTTTTTATTTTATAATAAAATTCTTTATCTTCTTAATTACCAACTTATAAATTAATTTACTCATAATCTTTTTTCTAATTAATGCAAGGGTAAATTAGAAAAATTCTATTAAAATGTACATTGATATTTTAAAATGACAAATAAAATGAATCAAAGTAAAATATCTAAAATGACAAGTATTAAAAATCAGAGTATTATTTATACTTTATGAAAGATTGGTCAACGAAACACCAACCAAACAACAATGAAGTGATTAAGAAATCCATTCCCTCTGTTGAAAATGTTTTCTAATAAAGCTACAACATTTGAAGGGACTGAAATTGATTAATTACGGTAGAAGGTCCGATCAGATTTGACAAATTGAAGGATATGTTAAAATCATCACTTCCTCTTTTAAATAATTATCACTTTAACATTATTTCTCAATGTTGAATATTAATTAAGATAATAAAAGTATGTATTTATTCACATAATTTTTATTCATTTGAAAGTTGATTAAATATTTTATTTTTTTATCATTTTCAATATGCTTGAATAAGGGTAAAAGTCTTAAATCGATAATTATTTAAAAAAATTTAAAACATTCTACGAAGACAGTTAGTAGTTGATTTCTAGGTATTTTTGACGCAATCATACATAATCATGATTACAGTAATTTCACTTTTTCAATTGTTTTTGGTTGACTGCTAATTTTAATAAAGGAAGTGACGAATTTTTATATAAAAATATTGCGTAGACACAAACAAAATTTTGAGTATACTTGACGTGTTAGACATATCGTTATCTCCTCGTTTTTATTTATTTAATTAAAGCCTTGCTACTTTCTTAACCCATGTTCTGTAGGTTTCAAAATTTTTTCCGCATAATTATTGATGCTGTACATATTCGTGTACTATTTCTCCATCACAAAATTCTTTTGTTCAATTATATTGAAAATTTTCAGCACCCCGGGCTTATGGTTGCATATGGTTTAAAAGAAAACATTAAAGTCATTCATTCCATATATGCATACTACGTGATATTTTCTTAGAGATCAACAAAGTAACAATTAGAAGAAAACTACACTGAGGGCATGCAAAAATACTTCGACAATTAAAAAAGGTAAAATATTTATGTTTGTCGAAACTATGAAAATTGAACGTCTTACTTACTTTTACAAATTATTGCAATTTTTCTATATATCTTCGATAAAAATCAATATGAACAAAAGGTTAACTTAGCATAAGTCCAAAAATTATTATTGAATAAAATTATGGAGCAATGATAATCAACATAAATTATGATGAATTTCTTTTTTCTAATAAGATTTAAAATCAATTAATATCACAGTTATAAATTTATAATTAAGTTAATTTAGTTCAGTTCACAATATTAAAATAGAAAATTTTAGTAACATGCATTTTTTCTCTTTTATAATTAGCTATAATTGATTAGTGTGACTAAAATTCACAATTTGCTACATAATTCAACTATAACAAGTGTAAAAGTACACTTATAGCGGCAAAGAGCCATCAATCAAAATCAGAAAAAAAATGGAGTTAATTTTGTACAGATCATGAATACTACTTGTAAGAAGAAACTATTGAGAGAAGAACATTACAAAAACTGTTCAAGAAAGAATAACGTCATCACTTGTACAATAAATTGTACGCCGGCAAATCAATTATCCGGTGAACATCCTCTAACGCCAACTCTCTCTCCAATTGTGTTCTCGTTACTTTTAGTACTTCCTGCAAGAATGAAGAACACATGTTTAAGTAGACGTTAGAGTCTGTCGATAATGATAACAAATACCAAGACTTAAAAAATCTCGGCTAGCTGCAAATATGCTCAAGTATTTTTAAGCTAGGCCTTAATGGATAATTGCAACTAGTTGAAGTCCGCCATATGATTTGTCATTTCCAATCAACACATAGAAGGGAGAAAGAGATAGTGTGAGAGAGAGAGAATACGTTAAACTCCATATAAGATGCTTGCATAGCCAGCCATTGAGCATCCATCAGTTCAAAAGCTGTACAAAATAATACGTCGAAAGCGGTTTCATCTTCTGCATTTCAAGATGAACTCTGAGTAAGTAAGTACTATAACACAACACTGACTGCTATCAAAAATGCGATGAAAAAGTCTGGAGCTTTAGTTAAATTACCTCCTAATAACTTAATAAAATTTAAACCTGCAAGATTTTTCGGCTTTTCTGCAACGGGGAATACTACAAAGGTTCAGAACAACAATGAGCGCATATAACGAGGGCCAAAACTATCTGTAGATGCATATCTATTCCTGGAATTACATTACTTTTTTTATCAAAATGTTGCGTTGAAGTGAAGATCAACACAAACCTGACCGTAAATCCAACATCTGTATCAACATAAAAGCGACGTTAATGCCAGCAACAGCAAACGGGTATTCCCAAGCAGCTCTCTGCCCTCCCTCCTTGAACAATAGCCTACGAAAAGATACCTTCATTCCGTGTATTCTCACACAATTAGTACTAATTAGCATAACTCACTACTAGTCAAGTGCAAATTCAACAGAATGGAAACTGGAGAAGAACATATACCGGATATGTGCTAGCGAAAAAAAGTAAGTTTTCGAGAGAAATGAAACCGCATCCTCTAAAGTCAGTTGAAGGATTAACACCTTGCCACCCCATCTCTTTCCACTGCTCGGAGATCAGGCTTTCCAGAACAACACCCGGAAAGGCTGAATTCCACAATGATCTAAGTGCTTCTTGGTGATCCGGACGTGTCTCGTCAAACGGTATTCGCAGTCTGTCCTGAAGCTTCTTTAGCCTGTGTTCCTGTTATGAATAAATTAAGCTCAAGTCAATGATTTTGATCCAATGTGCCATGTGAGTAACTGCAGGGATTTACCTGAAGAGGAGTCATGCGAAAATCAGAAAGCTTGTCTTGACGTTTACTGCCGGTGCGATTGAAGAGTGATCCTAACCATCCTCGAGGTCCAACCATAGCATTCGCTATATGGAACCGTAAGACAATTCCAACGGTTCACTGCCCTTCTCTGCTTCTCCGATAAATCTCATCCTCATCAACCTACATTTTAATTTCAAAACCACAACTTACTATCAAATTGTTCCAAGAACAAGACAATTCAATTATCTGCATTTATAGATTCACTGGAATACAGAGGATTGTCATCGAAGTGGAAACACTAATATGTTTCGAATCTTAACAACCACAATATAATGCACACATTATTAAGAGGTACTGAAATGATTACAATAAACACAATTTTTTTCTCAACTGGTCGCTCATAGAAGGTTCTAAACAATCAACTTTGGCTTTAGAGAAATTAAAAAAAACTGTCGCCTCTTACTCAATCTCATTAAGTAAAAAAAACAGAAGTTTGAATCTTTTCACTCGTTTTAACAAAAAAAAGTAAAAAAGCAAAAACGCCCCAAAACAAGGTCAACAATTATTTAATCTGTAATATTAGTTTATGCCCATTGAAAGAAATACAACGTAAAAAAAGAGATGGATTAGATACACAAACGCCCAATCGAATTGATATTCAAGCAACAAAATAACAGAAAAAAAGTTAAATAATACCAAAATTAAACTTCATGTGGCATTTTTTCCCTCGGTATTAAAAAATAAAACCCACATCAATAAACAAGAAAAAAGCTTAGTAAACAATACAAAGATTAAAACTTGAGGTGGAACAATAAAAATCCAAAATCTCAGAATCTGAGATGGAAAATTGTAAAGAGAAAGAAAGTAAAGAAAGTACCTTTATGCCATTGGAGAGTATGGCATAGGGTGATGATGGTGATGTTTGATGAATTCACTGAGGTCGATGAGAAGATGAGATGGTTGGACCAAAATTGGGAGTGGATGAAGATAAAAAAGAAAAAGAAGAAAAAACTGAAGAAAAACAAGCAAAAATGTGGGAGAAGAAAATGGAAGAGAGGCAAATAAGGTCATTTTGTTCATTGAGATTATTTTTGGCAATTGTGCCAAGCAAAACAATTGTTTTTCTGCGTCTCTATTTGAGGAAAGTATGGCCAGCCGATTACCTATAATATTGCCTCATTTTTAGTGGAAATTTTATGGTTAATATGGATAATTTGTTGGACTTCCATTTGTCCCAAATGTAAATTTTGTTTTCAAAATCAATGTATAAGTACAAGTTTAGAAACAATCACTAGCTGATATATCTATTGCTTTAATCAAACAATCATCTTTTAACTAGGGAAATTGTCTTAGCATCTCATGTTGAGTTCGCGAGTGGAGACTTTATTTTTCAGCAAATTCACAAATAAGTGGAGAATTATAACATTGATTATGCATCAAAATATGTCTTTGCGAGTTCAAGAGTTATAATTTAATTTCAAAATTTTGATCAAAATTGATCAATCCTGACCAAACCTGATTATCATCAATCAAATCCTAGAGGCAATTGCGATGGTCTCTCTAGGGCATATCAGTAGCCAAAGCCACCATCATAGTCACCTGAATTCCTTTCCTTATCGTTCATCCATCGCCATAGGTCAGAGACTACCTACTCGTGATCGTCAATCAAGAAAATAGAGAAGCAGCTAATCGAGAGATTAAGGGTAGAGTGATTTCGAACAATATTTATTTTGAAAACTTTCCCAATAGCTATGATCATGTAGTCATGAAGCGAGTATTTGCAAGGTTGTGGGTAGTAGGAAGGGTTTACGTGGTTAAGAGGAAGAACAAGCGAAACTTAAACTTTGGTTTCCTTACGGCAGACAACTCTCGACCGATGAAAAAGGTCCTTTACAGATTAAACTTAATTTCTATTAGGATTCTTAAGCTACGAGAATATAGGGCTTGTTTCTCGAACCAGATTGATGAACGAAAGGAGATAAAAAGGAAGGTTTTGATTAGCCAAGACAAAAGACAATTTAAGGTGGCGTTTCAAGGGGCGCGATCTTATGCAAATATTGTATCTCAAGGACGAATGAAGGGGAATTTTGGTCTACCGATGATCAGAAGAGGAGACTAAAACACATTAGCTGCGGTATTGAATAAATCAAAGGTGGAGGAGATGTTCATGAATAGTTTGAATTCAATAGTGGAAGTTGCACCATCGAAAATACGAGCTTTTGTGGTAAAACTACGTTCAATATCTAATATTAGATATACGCTTGATTTGTTACGTGATAATGGATTCGATGTTGATTTTGCGGCTACAGCAGGAGGAGACTATGTTATTATCGATTTTGATTGGGTAGAGGCCATGCAAGATTTTTTGCATGATGAGTGAGAAGTGGTTTGTCTCATTATCTTGGAAATACACATTATTTCCAATAACTTTTCGATGTCCGAATGTATTATGTATATTGATTTTAAGGAGATTCCACCGGCAATATTATGTGAACTGTTGATTAGGAGGCTTGCGTGTAATTTTAGTAGAGTGGTTACGATTGATGGAGATTTTTTTAGGCCAGACCGTTTGAATTTGATTTCTTACCTTGTGTCGTTAGCGGTAGGTGTGAGTGGGAGATCATTTAAGTTACGGGTGGGATCGTGTGATTTTATTTTAGTTGTGGAACTTCGGCAAGGAGTGGGATGTGAACGATGTGGTGAAACTTTAAGTGGAACATCAAGTGAGGCAAATAATTCAGAATCGGGATCGGATTTGCCATCCACGGAGGATGTTTCCTGCAGTAACTTCAAGGATGGGACTGATGTTATATCGACAACAGTGTTGCGCGAGCTTGTGGGAGCAGACAGTGTAGTGGCAGATGGGGCAGGTGGCTCGAGTTGTAGTCGTGTGGTAGGTTCGGTTAGTAGGGTAGGAAGCAAAGCGGTTTCTAGTTCGGACTGCAGGTTGGAAATTACTGCAGTTGGTTTTGGTAAATTGGAGGTGAGTGCAACTGATGTTGGTTTAGGCGGCAGACTAGTGGGGGCTTCGGGGAGCAGTCTGGGTTGTAATGCAGTGGGAGTTTTGGCCAGTAGGTTGTGGAGCTTACAGAGACGCTGCAGGACTGCAATTAGGATGTGTTTTCAGGCAATAGGTTGTTTAGCGGTAGTATTGGGGTTGTGGGCAGCAGGCCTACGTAGTAGCGTCAAGGGATATCAGCTTGGACCGACTGAAATCTCATAACTCAAGTGCTCTTGATGTTTCGAGCTCTTCCGGGCCTAATATATTTAACATGAACAGGGTGATTTTACGAGCTAGTGATAATGATCAACGGTTTAGTGAAGAGATGCTTACCTTCAATATGGGGATGGAGCTAGGAATTTTTTATGATTAACATGTTGACGTCATTATGCAAGCGTTGGAGGATAAAAAAGGTTAGTGGGTGTGCGTGAGCTTTCGAGGTTTTTTGGAATTATCATTATATCAATGAATTTTGTATGTTATAATTGCCGTGGTGGCGTGGCAAATGGGGCGAAACAATTCATTGTACGTTCTTTAATCCGTAAATGGAGCTTGGATTTCTTTTTTCATATTGAAACTAAAATTTCGGAATGTTCGGACCAAACTATACGGAAGTACTGGGGACACAATAACTTTGGGGTTCATTTTGCTCTATCTCTAGGTGGTTCAGGAAGGCTTCTCGTCTTGTAGAATTCTTCCATTCTCCAAGGTAATGTAATCCGTTGCGAAACTAGATGGATTCTAATGCATTTTACTTCAATTCATATGGATTTTCATGTTTTGAGCATTTAAGGCCACACTTATGCCGAACAGAACCAACTTAGGGATGTGTTGATGTCGTTAATTTGGAGGTATCAAAAGATTATCGTTTGTGGCGAATTTAATGAGGTATTACATAGTTCCGAGTGCTCGGGGGAGTTTCTAATGCGATACTTGAGTTTAGGAATTTTATTGAGAATTGCGGCTCATATGATATTCCTCTGGATGGAAGAGAATAAACGTGGTCTAATTGTTTGGCCTTTTCTCGGATTGATCACTCTATGGTTTCTAACGATTTATTAGACATGTGGTCTTCACTAAACTTGAGAACAGTTGATACGACACTTTTGAATCACTTTCCTATTATTTTCTCGTCTCATCTTGTGAGACCACCGGGCCTAAGACCTTTTCAATACTTAAATTGTTGGTGGGAGAAGTGGATTAGAATTTGTAGTAAATGGTTTACGAGAGATGTGGATTTCAATTTGAAAATTGTGAAATTTTATTAGACCGTGGCATACAGTGAATTTTGGGGGATTAGAAACCAATATCAAATTATTGGAAGAAAAGGTGGTGGAACTCACTTTTAGCTCGGTTGATAGGCCTATTGAGTGTACTACGGGTTCAGATTTGTTTAGGGTAAGGGCTGAGTTATCATCGAAGAGGCAGAGCTATGAGAAGATTAGACATCAGCAGTCGAGGGTGACTTGAGCGCTTCAGGGGTATGACAATACTAGATTTTTACATTGGGTGGCTTCGGTAAGGGCCCGAAACAATCACATCTCTCAACTCGTGGTTAATGGAACGTTGATTAGTGATCAAAGTGGCATCATAACATCTATTAGGGAGTTCTACACGGATTTGTTTGCAGCAAGGATGGAGATTTCGTTCTCTAAGGAATCTATATTTTTGAGAGGTAACCGAGAGCGACAATGTGGGGCTGATTGCACCGTTCACCGTGGGAGGAAGTACAGGCAGCAGTGGCGGCATGTAAGGAAGGGAAGGCACCGGGGTCGGAAGGATTCAATTTTTACTTCTACAAGTGATTTTGAAATGAGTTGAAACCGACTATTATGGAGCTGTTCGAGAAGCTTTATGCGATAGATGTTTTACCGAATTCTATCAAGCGATCATTCACCGTTCTCATTCCAAAGGTACCGGGTTTGTCGTTAATCGGTAATTATCGACCAATTTCTCTTGTTCATGGCATTTACAAATTGATTTCCAAAGTTCTTGCCACGCGCATTAAGCTAATCATTCCGCTCTTGATTTTGGAAAATCAATTTGGGTATGTCAAGGGTAGAAGCATTCATGAATGCTCGTTCATTGTATCGGAGGTACTTCATTTTATTCATTCTAGTAGACATTCATGTTTAGCTTTAAAACTTGATTTCAAGAAGGATTATGATAGCATTTCGTGGAAATTCATTGATCCGGTTTTACGATGAATGAGATTTAATGACAAATGGATCAAATGGTTGGCTAGTTGTAGAGAGGGCTCCTCAACATCAATTTTGATAAATGGGACTCCGAGTGACCCAATTCGGCTTCAAAGGGGGTTAAGCAAAGGGACCCGATGTCACCTTTTATTTTTATGTTGGCCGTTGAGGGTTTGAAGCAGTTACTTGATGAGGGAATTCGAAAGGGCCTACTACAGAGATTTCGAATTGATGGATCTACTAGCGACATTTCCTTACTTCAATTGCGGATGACAATTTATGCTTTATTCCAACCGATGAATCTCCGCTTCCAAACGTATGTAGAATTCGCAGATGTTTCGAAGCAATCTCGGGTCTTAGTATTAATTTTCACAAGAGCTCTATTATGGGGGTGAATGTGAATGATGCGGATTTGAATAGATTTGTCAGAACTTTGTGTTGTAAAGTTGAAAACTTTCCAATCATGTACTTGGAGGCTCCTTTAAGCTTTAAGCGAATCCCAATTTCAAGCTAGAACCCATTAATAACAAAATTTCAAGGAAGACTTCAAAGATGGTTGGGTCAATGTTTGTCGTATAGTGGTAGAGTGGTCCTCAGAAAATTAGTTCTTGCCTCCTTACCCATTTATGACATGTTCTCTTCAATTTCTGAAACCTGAATTTAACTGAACTTAACTTAACTTAACTTAACTGAACTGAACTTAATGGACCTGAACTGATCTTAACTGAACTTAATGAACCTGAACTTAATTGAACTTAATAAGAAATATATTAATTATTAAAATAATTATAAAACCCATTAAATATAAAAATAAATAAATTATTAATAACCATTACAAATAATATTATTAATAACTACCTATATAAAATAATTAATAAAACAATTTTAATACCATTAATAACAAAAAAATTTATCATACTTAAATTCATTTAATTAAAATTTTATTATTCAAATAATGATTATTGTTACAATTACACGTGAGCTAATAATAATTATTATAATATATTATAGCTTGAATTCAAATTATCACTTATTATTGGATTATAAAAACGTAATAGTTATTCTAATTAATAAATATTTTTATTTTATTATTCCATATCACATTTTATAATTAATTAATACTATGATTATAAATAAAAATATTATTATATTATAGTTACATTAATACTATTATTATATCAATAACACTGGTAATTATCACTATTTAAAAATTATTTTAACTATATTTATAATTAATATTAACTACATTAAATAATAATTATTTTTCTATATTAATATTTTTATCATTTTTATTCTTTTTATTATTGTTAATATTAATTTTTAATTAAAGATTAATTAGAATAATCATTATTAAAATTAAAATTTATGGACCTGAATTGAACTTAATAAACCTTAACTGAACTGAACTTAACTTAACTTAACTAAATTGAACTGAACTTAATGGACCTGAACTGAACTGAATTGAACTTAACTGAACTGAACTGAACCAAATTGAAGGTGAAGAGAACAGGGCCTTACTTGCTCTCACTCTACAAAATGCTTTATGTGGTGAATGGTAAACTTATTAAAATCATAAGAAACTTTCTTTGGAAAGGTGAAGCGTCGGAAAGGGGATTATGCAAAGTAAGTTGGGAAACAATCTTCTTGTCATTGTGCGAGGGTGGGCTCTTTATAAAAGACTTTAAGTTGGTAAATTGTAGTATTCTTTTGAAATGAATTTGGAAGCTTCAGGTGGGTGGGAATGAGAGGTTGTGGTATGATATTTGTGTGAAAAAGTATGAAATTTTTTCGTGGGTTGATTTGGGTAACTTGGATGTGATTCGTCTCTCGCATATATGGAAAGGTATCGTGGCTTGTTGTGTGTCTAATGATGAGTTTTGGTCCGTTTTCAAATCAAATGTGGAGGTGGTAGTGGGGAATGGCTTAGAGAGTTCTTTTTGGCATGATAATTGGACTCCAAATGTCCCCCTAGCTGAGTTATTTTCGGATGTATACTCATTGTGCAATCAAAAAAAGTGCACTGTAGTAGAGGGATGTTTAACATTGTTTGGGTCAGCCCCCTTTTCAAGGCTTTTTTGGAAGCATAACCTTAGGATTTCAAGTTGTAATCGTTGTATGCAAATTCGAGAGTCGATAGGTCAATCAAATCAACGATTTTTGCAGGGGGGTTGCTATTTCGGCCGAGCTGCTGCCCGAATTGAGCGACGGGGTCGATGAGGTGTTTTTGTGGCGAGGTGGTGGTTCCACGGAGTTCTCGGTTGGAAGCTTTGTTTCGTGTGTCTACAGATCAAGGAATCATCGATCCGGAGCTGATTTTGATATTATGTGGCGTTCGAGATTAATTTCAAAGATTAAATTCTTTGGTTAGTTAGTTTTTCACAAAAAACTATCATCGAAGATTTTCTTACTACGGAGAGGATGTATAGATGAAGCGAAATGTCCGTTTTGTGATGAATTGGAATCCATGGACCACGCTCTTTTCCATTGTTCGAGTGCCCAGAATGTTTGGTGCGATTTATTCCGCCTTCTCGATCTTGTGGTGATCATCCCGGAATCGAAGATATGAATTCTTAATAGCTTGGTGGTCTCCCTTTCGATGGGGGACTATTCGGGAGTTTTTTATGTCACTGTAGTTTTTCATAAATTGGAACATTTGGAGACGACGAAACAAGAGAATATTCGAGGATGATCTAAGGAACGAAGATCTACTTTTAGCAAGTTATTATCATTGTCACTTTTTATTTTTATGCAATAGATATGATTTCGTTTGATATGAGTGATATTATCGTTCATCCAAACAATTTACTTGATTGTACATAACTTTGCTCTCCTTTGAAGAACGTTGTAAATTGATTATTAATGAAAAGAGGGACGTGTGTTTTGTAGGCAAGCGTCTCGCATCAACTTAGTTGGGATGAGTGTCCCGAAATTTTTATCTATTCCAATCTTTTTCCAATGGAGGGACATAATGTTCCTCCAGAGACTCTTTTTTTAAAAAAAGAGTTACAATTTAAATTTATTTTTAAGAACATTATATGCATTAAATTTACTTATATTAAACCTTACAACTTTACTTTTCATTTTTGAAAAACATAAAAATTCGAGCTCCATATCCTCCACATTTTATTCCATATTAGCAGGGAAGTGTGAACAATCTAAACGTGAAGGTAGACCATTAAGGAGTGTTATTTATTATCACGGTGATAATGTAATTCTTTCTTTTGTTGTTCTTTTCAATTTTTTTTTTTGTTTTTTTAATTTTCTATTTGTTTCTTTTTTTAAAAAAAATAATATTCAAATATGATTTTCCGGAAAAAAGAAACTTACAACTTTAATTTTGTTAATGTAAAATAACACATTGTTTTATATATTATGTTCATCATTCCTAAAACTTAATTATATTTCTAAGTAATGATCCATTAATTTAAGTGAAATGAAAAGAAAACTCATATCACACAATGAAAGGAATGAAATGGTTACATTACAAGGTAAACTTGGCCCAAAAATAACATATAAAAAAAAAAACAAAATTGAACAACAAGACACATAATCCTAAGTAGTCCTAATGTTGCCCTGTTAGTTACAACAAATCAGCTACCAACAAATCAAAACACAAATGATCATCAAGAGGTAATAATGAATCATGGTACTGGATAAGACTTGTTTCTACACATACACTTATAAGCCATTGGACAAGTCTCCGCCTCTTCGAGTGAAGCACAAACAAAGCTAACCATCACTAGCCTACACGGCAAGCATGAACCACAGGCATGTGAGCAATCCGGCAAACTTGATCCTGCTATTTCGACTGTATCTATACTACCCCTACTCCCTTTTGTTTTTGGCCTCATTTCTCGATAGAAACTCCCCACTACTTCTCTTGTTCTTAGCTGCGTAGAATGATGATGTCCGTGCCCTAGTCCAAAAAGGAAAAATTGGTAAATATATTGACTACGTAATATTTGAATTCATACATCAACTCAAACCATTAAAGACTTACGAGTTCGAGACTTGCCGATGTGTCTTGAAGATATGAAATGAGGAAGAAAAAGGAGAGAAACAAGTAATAAACTAACACTAAGACAACTCTTCATAGCTTAATAAAATTGCGTTTTCAACTTCAATGTTCGTAATATTTTTCCACAAACTTGGAGTTGAAGGTAGTACAGCGGTTGCAAGGATAAATATATACGCAATAAAAGGAAGAACAGAAATGAACCAAATCACAAGGCAAGAATGTGTAGTGGTGTCACAAGACTCAAGACATCTTATATATAACAAAAATTATTTTTTTGTATATTATTTATTAATTTATGAGACAGAAGAAATATTGAAGAATTTTAGAGTGAATTCATATTGTTTCTTTTACGTGACCTCTGACTGAAAAGTACATAACTAGATGTATAAATTTATTATAAATGCAGAAGGAAGGAGGGATTTTCAAATTTTAATAAATATTCGAAATAAAGAGGGAAAATGAAATTGAAGGAAATGTATATAATAAATTCGATACTATGATTTAATGTGATTTTCATCAATGCTTGCGGCAGCTTTTTATGCAGTATGTTTTTACATAGTATACGTTAGCTTTGAGAAAGGACCACTTGAAAATGCCAATTAAATGTTTCCGGTCTTATAATTATTTTACATGAATGTGTGTTTGGCAACTTGTTCGCCAACATGTAACACCCACGATAATGATATAAGTGATACATCGGGCATAGTTAGGTCATGTTCTCTTCAACTTCAATTCAATTAAGTTCAGTTCAGTTAAGTTCAGTAAAGTTAAGTTATGTTCAGTTAAGTTAAGTTCAACCATGTGTGATCATAAATTTACACTGAAATAAGTTAAGTTAAGTTAAGTTTAGTTTAGTTTAGTTCAGCTTACACTCCAGTGATTAAATTAACTAGGTTAATAATGATCAGTGATCATGAAAGTTAGGGATTATGATTTTCTAGAGTTGGAAAACAATAGTAGCAAGATATAACAATCTCAATTATTTATTAAATTTACATTGTTGTGTTTTAATTTACACAAACAATTTAATTTAAATCTCAACCATTCAACTTAACTAAATTCAGTTTAATTTGTACACCTGATAAAATAAAGGTACGAGGTTCTTGGTTATCGACCTCTTCAAAAGTACATATTATTAAAACAACTGAATATTAGAATGTAAATCATCATATACATAAGCCACACATATATATATCAAATAAATGAGAATCAAATCACATGATCCTATTTCCTTATCTCTTTACCTTTTTTAATTCAAAAATTGAAATGTGTCATTTTTTAATTGTTTTTTAATTTTTCAGTTTTTTTTATATACACTCCATAGAACTTGAATAAGAAATAAGTAATTTAATTCCGAATCAATGGTGATCACATGGCTAAGTGTTGTCGAAATTTCAGGAGATATGTTACGCAAGCAGTTAAGCTCCACAATGGCTCTTATGGGCTTTACCAAGAATGTGTGGATCAATGGGCCTTACAGATTACTTCTGTTATCATTAAGGATAATTTAACCATATACCCAAAAAAGTTAGATTTTATTGATTTTACAACAATAGAGAATTAATATTCACTTTATCATTTTATTAGATTCTTTTTTCTTTTTACCCTTATTTTCTTGTAACCACTTTCTCTCTTCTATTTAATTTGAATTTCGCAACTTCAAATCTCCATATCTCATAAACCGTTAATTTTTTTTAATCGACGCTGAATTATTTTGTTCATCTTAATTTTATCTTTAAAATGACATACACTTTAACTTTTTCGTAAAAATAAAAAATTTATCGTAATCTTATACAAAGTATAATAGCTGTATAATAAAAATAATAATTTTCATGAAGACGTTATATAATGCGTAAGAGTGGTATAATAATGTATTTAAAAAGACTATATAGAATACATTATACCACTCTTATATCATATATAATGCTTTCATGAAAAAGCAGTAAAAACGGGTATTATACAACTATTATACTATGTATAAGATCACGATATATTTTTTTTTTACTAGAAAGTGAGTTTTGTTGCAAACATAGCCATTATTATACCATGTATAAGAGCTTTCGTATTAGGCTTAAGGTCTTCATGTCATGATTTTATGGGGAAATTAATATTGTTATGAACATAAAGTAGAAAAAAAATCTATATAAATTCATTATACAACTTTATGCCATATGTAACGAGTTCATGAAAAAATAATAAAAAATGGCATTATACCACAATTATGCACAGTATAGGATTGCGAAACATTATTTTATTTTTCGAAAAACTTAAAGTGTATTTCATTTTAAAGATAAAATTAAGAAGATCAAAATATTTCAAAACGTTGATTCGAAAAAATCAACGGTTTGTGAGATATTTGAAGTTGCAAAATTCAAAGTAAATAAGAGAGAGAAGGTAATTATAATGGTTGACAAAGTCAATTTAAAAAAGGGTAAAAGGAAAAAATGTTTTTTCTTCTTATGTAAAAGAAATAAAAAAATTCTTATTATTAAGTTTTACAAAATTAAAGTTTTGTAGAGCCTAAATTTTATGAGAAAATATGACAAGTAAAAAAATAGCCCTATCATTAAGTAGTATTGAATTGGGTTTTGTTTGGGATAATTTCATTTATAGTACATCAATTATTCAAAAATCTCAATTTCACATATGAACTACAATTTTGCACATTGTACTTTTGGGTGATCTCTTACTACAGTGCATATGAAATGTTATGTTAAGATACTCATGCCTTATCAGCATTTGACTATGTCAACATAAAATATAGGTCTGACTAAATTAATTATATATAAATAAATTTTTATCGTATTTAATTAATGAAAGCTATGTTTTAGTTAAAGGTAGATACATTACAAACTTAACCTTTGATCCTGCAAAGACAATAGGAGAGACTCGGGCTTTAAAAAAAAAAAAACCAAATTATAAAAGCAAACCATTTTCAAATGTCCTCTGAATCCATATCAAACTTGTTAGATAAACCACAATAATCCTCTGTACCTAGCAACCGACTTTCACTGAAAGCGTAGCTATTTATATTCGGGCCCCATTGATTTCAGAGCAACAAATGGGAATGTGGTTCAATGGTGATTGATTTGGCAGATTTTGAGGGTTCAAAGACATTGAAAAGCTTCTTTTAACCTTACCCTCCATTGATTCTAAGAATTTGTAGAATTTAGAAGGGGAATTGAACTCCGGGGAAAGTTGTTGAGGGTGAACGAATTAAGAACGGCTGGATAAAGAAGGACTTATCGAGTTGGATTTTAATTTTCCCTTGAATTCTATGTTATTATCGAATCTGGCCATCGATCCAACTCACGGTTGAGATATATGCAGCTACATATTAGCTAGCATGGGCACGATTGTACTGTATTTATTTTCTCTTTTGTACAGTTGTCAGTTTTAGTTGTTTTTTTCCTTTGTACAAATACTCAGTTTTTCCAATAAATGAATACAACTGAGAATTTGTTCCTTCTTGTTTTTCTCTGCAACTGAGGATTTCTCGATTGCTCTACGTTTTCCCTTTCTTCATGGTATCAAAGTGCTGATCCTTTGCCTAAGTTTAAATTTCATCCGCCAATGTCAAAATCGAGAATGAATGAATCCATCCTTTGGTACTTCTGATTCGTCAGAGGATGAGTCCGATCTCGAGGTCAATCACAATTCCGCGAAACAGAGTTTTCATCCAGCAAGAAATTCTGAAAATCCTAATATCTGTTTGGTTAGCGTTCCTCTCACAAGTAAGAATTACTTATCTTGGAGTAAGTCCATGCTTATTGCCCTAAAAGCAAAACGCAAATCTGCGTTTGTTCTTCGCGATGATGCTGCTCCTGATCCAAGCTCACCTACCTATGAGCGATGGATGGAGGACGATAATATGGTCATTTCCTGGCTAATTAATGCTATATCAAAGGAATTCACTAATGCGTTCCTTTTTACCTCCTCTGCGAGAGAGTTATGGCTTGAACTTGAAGAACGATTTGGCGAGAGTCAAGGTCCTCTGTTATATCAAATCAAACGCAACATACATGTTCTTACTCAAGGTACTTTCTCTGTGACTGTTTTCTACACTAAACTGAAAAAATTATGGGACGAATAAGATTTTTTGCTCCCTACGCCTGTTTGTACTTGTGAGGCAGCAAGAATGTGCTCCTGCAGTCTCACTAAACAGATTAGTGATGCTAAAAACGCGGATCGCGTTCTACAATTTCTTGTTGGTCTCCATGATACATATGATCATGTGCGCAATCAGATCCTGTTGTTAGATCCTTTGCCGAGTCCAAATAAAGCTTTTTCCATGATTTTGCATGTGGAAAAGCAAAGAGAAATTTCATGTGATACTGTTGTTGAATTTGCTAACTCGAGTAGGTTTAAACCTGGATTTCATGCTAAATTTAATGGTGCCTATGATAAGAAAAAACAAGATGACAGAATCTGTAGCCATTGTAACGCACTTGGCCATTTAAAGGAGACTTGTTGGGAGCTTCGTGGTCCACCAACGTGGTTACTTGAAAAGTGAGCTGCAGCGGCTGTTGCAGCAGCTGAGAAACAACAAAATCTGATCCCTAAACCTAAAATGTCCTACACTGCCAAAGGTCATTTTCAGGCACATAATGCTGTTTCTAATACACCTTTTGATAACACTTTTTCTGATGAGGAGGAGGACACTTTATCACCAAAGACATAGAGGCATATGACTAAAATGATCCATCAAGAATTCTACAAGTTTGTAAAAGGCAAGGGAAAATGTGAAGATTCCGCTGCAATTGTGGACTTCTCAGGATTTGCAAGTGAGTTCTCTCAACCTGAATAAGGTTTCTCTGCTGCAGCTGCCGAATTTTTTACCACTCCTTGGATAATTGATTCAGGAGCCACATCTCATATGTGTATGAGAGCAGAGTTTTTCAGTTCTAAGAGGCTTTCTCTTACTGATAAAACAGTGAAACTACCTGATGGATCAGGTAGTGCTGTTAAACATGTTGGTACGGTGGATATACATCCAACTTTGCGGTTAACAAATGTGTTATTAGTACCTCATTTTACTCACAATTTGATATCTGTTGGACTGCTCAGTTCAGAGGCAAATTTGATAGTTATTTTTACTGCCACACACTGTGTTTTGCAGGAGCTTACAAGTAAAAGGATTATAGCTATTGCTCAATACAAGGATGGTTTGTTTGTTCTCACTGCCACTTCTTTTTTACCAAATACAATAGCAAAGTTTACCAGTATGTTTCCTTCTGTTGTTTCTTGTAATTCTGCTGTTGATACTACTGCTTTAATGTGGCATTTGCGCCTTGCTCAAGCCTCTTCATAGGCTTTATCTCATATTTCTTGTATACCTGCAACAAATATTGTATGTGAAAATTGTTCCGTGTGCTCAATGGCCAAACAATCAAGGCTTTCTTTTGCTACGAGTAATATCACCGGTATGAAACCTTTTAACCTTGTTCATGGGGATTTATGGGGTCCTTATAGGACAGCCTCTCTCAGCGGGGCTCATTATATGTTAACATTGGTTGATGATTTCACCAGAACAACCTGGATTGTTTTAATTGTTTTGAAATCGGAAGTTTGTAAAGCATTGTCCACATTCTTTACCATGATTGAAACCCAGTTTGACTGTAGGGTGAAAAAGTTTCAATGTGACAATGGAACAGAGTTCATTAACTCAGCTTGCTTTGAGCTATTTCGACAGCGTGGCATACATTTGCAGAGGAGTTGTCCTTATACCCCACACCAGAACGGGGTTGTTGAACGCAAGCATAGACATTTGCTTAATCTAGCTCGTGCTTTACTTTTCCAATCACATTTGCATGATAGTTTTTGGGGGGAAGCTCTATTAACAGCCACACATTTAATCAACTACCTACCTACAAGAATCTTAAAGTGGAAATCTCCCTATGAGGTTTTACATAACAAATCACCAAACTATTCCTTCCTTCGAACCTTTGGGTGCTTATGTCATTACACAAATAATGCTCCTCATAAATCAAAATTTTCACCTCAGGCTTTTCCAACTGTGTTTGTTGGCTACATCCTTCACCACAAAGCTTACAAATTGTTTGATTTGACCACAGAATCTATAATCCATTCCAGGGATGTTGTTTTTACCGAATCCACTTTCCCTTACCAAACCAACCCATCCAATTATATACTCCATCCAAATTCTTCTGCTCTTCCACATCCTGTGGAAGAAAATTCAGATCCTGTTCCAGTATCCACTGATCACTTACCACACCATCCCACTCCTTCATCAGTTATTCTTTCTCCTCCTCATTCCACCCCTATCATTCTTTCTTCACCATCCTCTTTTGTCAAACCAACTGTACCAATTTCACACAGACCCAATGTATTAAAACCAAACTAGCCTGGTTGCAGGATTTCGTGTCTGCGGCTATTTACACTGATCCATCTACACAGCTACGCACACTCCCTTCTTTCTCCCCTGCTCATTCTACTTTTATTTCTATTTTAAAGCAGGAAACTGAACCCAGGGACTACAGTGTGGCCATTCAGGATCCCAGATGGGCTAAAGCTATGGAGTAGGAATTAACTGCTTTGGAACTTAATCATACATGGGAACTCACAAGTCTACCTTCGGGTAAGAAACCTATTACTACAAAATGGGTATATCGCATCAAGAGAAATGCTGATGGGTCCATTGAGAAATTTAAGGCCCGATTGGTGGCCAAGGGATTCAATCAAAAACCAGGAGTTGATTATGTTGATTGTTTCTCTCCAGTAGCAAAAATTGTTACTGTCAAACTTTTCTTGGCTATTTCTGCTGCTCAACGGTGGACTGTTCATCACCTGGATGTTAATAATGCCTATCTCCATGGCACTCTTGAGGAGGACTTGTATCTGGTCCCCCCTCTAGGGTATTCTGCAGCAAATCCTGGGCAGGTGTGTCACTTGATCAAGGCACTGTATGGTTTAAAACAAGCAGGTCGTCAGTGGAATAAAGAATTTACAAACAGTCTTCTTTCTTTTGGATTTCACAAATTTGCTGCTGACCATTGTTTGTTTATTTTTGAGGATCAAGGGCAACGCTTGTTTCTCCTTGTCTATGTTGATGACATATTGCTTACAGGCACTTCAAATTTATTGGTTGACAGGGTGAAACACTACTTGGATGACTTATTCACTATTAAAGACCTTAGCCGCGCACATTACTTCTTGGGCATAGAATTAGCCCAATCCATGGATGGCATTACTCTTTCTCAACATAAATTTGCAACTGATTTGGTGAAGGATGCTGGAATGACAGAGGCACATCCTGCCTCAAGCCCCCTACCTTGTGGGGTTGATTTGAGTGTCACAGAGGGAACCTTATGTTTGACAGCAGATGTTTTCAGGCGCCTAGTTGGTAAACTACTTTATATGGGTTTCACTAGGCCTGACCTCACTTTCCCTGTACAGCAGCTTAGTCAGCATATGCATCGTCCTAATGAGCATCATTTTCAGGTTGCACTACATGTCATCAGGTATCTCAAGGGTACTTGTCATTTGGGCCTGTATTATCCTGCAGAATGTGATTTTAGCCTTACTGCTTATTCGGATGCGGACTGGGGAACATGCAAGACTAGCAGAAAATCAATTTCCGGAAACTGTGTTTTCTTTGGCTCTTCTTTGATCCCTTGGAAAGCTAAGAAACAAAGCACAGTCAGCCGCTCTTCAGCTGAATCTGAATATCGGAGTCTGGCGACCACTTGTTGTGAGTTGAAGTTCATTTCTTATCTGTTACAGAGTTTTCAAATTCCTCTGCAGCTGCCCATCCCAGTTTTTTGTGATAGTGAAGCTGCCATTCACATTGCATCCAATCCAGTTTTCCATGAAAGGACGAAACATATTGAAATTGATTGTCATGTGGTGCGCAATCACTTGCAGGAAGGTTTCATAACAACACCGCATGTTGACACCAAGAGCCAACTGGCAGACATCTTCACCAAGCCACTCTCCACTCCACAGTTAACTCGAACATTATGCAAAATGAGGCTTATGGCACTGCCGTTTACCTAGCATCATTTTGAGGGGGGTGTGTTGAGATATATGCAGCTACATATTAGCTAGCATGGGCACGATTGTACTGTATTTATTTTCTCTTTTGTACAGCTGTCAGTTTTAGTTGTTTTTTTCCTTTGTACAAATACTCAGCTTTTCCAATAAATGAATACAACTGAGAATTTGTTCCTTCTTATTTTTCTCTGCAACTGAGGATTTCTCGATTGCTCTACGTTTTCCCTTTCTTCACTCACTATTCCAAAAGAATTTGAAGAAACTGAAGCAATAATTTAGGGTTTGAAATATAAAAATTCCACAATTAATGGAAACATTTACGATGGAAAAAAAATCAAACTTAAAATGAAACGAGAGGATTCATATATTCTCAAAGATTAAAAGTTCAAAGAAAACCCAAAACGAAAAGAGGAATAAAGAAATCCAAACTGTTAGAAATAGAAGCTGCCTTCTTATTTTAACCTAGCTTTCATTAATTAATAATATAGAATATTTATTTTTTAAATATATATGATTGAATTTTGGGATTGATATTTTATGTGTTCACTCTTAAAAATAATGATATGATAATGTAACATACAATAACAGGTCATATGTAATATAGTATGAGGTCACTTACAAATTCATGTATGATAATATGTGCAAATGTAATTCGTGTGGTGAAATTGAGATTTCTTGAATAGTTGATGTTATAAATGAAATTAACCTGGTTTTTGTTTAAATTTATTTCTTTATTATAACTAGTTTTGTGATATACTTGTTACTTGTTGTATGTGTTTATTCGTGCATTAATGTATAGCAGTCAAGTTCTACAAAGTAACTTCGTAGTATCAAAGATGAATAAGACATAATAAACAAAAGGTCAGAGACCATTATTTGAAAGATCGATTATGCTAATAAAATGTTATTATACTCTATCGTTGAACCTAGAATTTCGTAAAAAATGTAAAAAAGTTGTCCAAATCAAACAAGTGCATTTCGTAAAAAAATAGGAGTAATATCAATATGATAAATCCTATATAATTGTATGAAAAAGTTACATTTCTTAAGTTAGAATTTACTCCATCCGATTTCTAATATTTGTCGTTTTAGATTTTTTACCTTAATTCATAATACTTGTCATTTTAAAATATTAATGCACTTTTTAACAAGATTTTCCTAATTTACCTTTGAATTAATTAGGAAAGAGATTAAGTGTAAATTAATTTATAAATCTGTAATTAAGAAAAGAGAATTCTATTATAAAGTAAAAGTGATAAATTAATCATTTTAATAGTGTATCAAATATTTTATTGATTTTAATAAAAAATCTAAAATGATAAATATTAAGAACCATGAATAACTTAAAGGATGAGACTGCATTTATAATTACATCTACAATGGGGTAATGATTATTTTTTCTATTTGATGCAAACTTAATGAGTAAACTTTCTAGAAAAAGTTTTAGAGATGCATCAAATGTAAAGTTGGATTTATTTGTAGAAAAATTGTTAGAGGTGCATTAAATGTAAGTTGATTTTGTAATTCATATATTGAATTAAGAAAAAATAAGGAGTAAGACAGATAAGCTTTATATTTAATTTTCTTACCACAAGAGAACCTTTTGTCAGTGGACCTTTTGTCAGTGGTCAACAATAGGAAGCTCGATCGCGGACATAACTAATTAATTTTTCATGAACAATTAGCACCTTGATTACCTTAATTAAAATTTCTATACATTACTGTTTCCGATGTCGAAAAATTATCGTTTAAAAATTTTCATCAATGTTAATAAAATATTTATTACACTATTAAATTGATTAATTTATCACTTTTAATTTATTATAAATTTCTCTTTCTTCTTTATTACTACCTTATAACTTTATTTATATTTAGTCTCTTTCTTAATTAACACAAGAGTAAATTAATAATAAAGTGTTAAATTTTGCATTGATATTTTGATATGACAAACAAAAGGAACAATGAGATGCCGAGTAAAATGACAATCTTTCGGAGAGTAATATAGCTGGGATAAGAGAATTTTATTAATTTAGAGAGATATTTGATTAATTAATTATATTAACTTATAGAGAGTTTTTGATATCATACAAAATTAAATTTCATTTATATATATTCAAATACAATGACTTGTACTATTTCATGTATTATACTTAATTCAATGATTATTATTTATAATTTCAAAGTATGTCAATAAGATTTAATATATGAAATTTAATTTAATTTAGTGTATTTTCATAAATACTATTCAGTGTAACATATTGATAACATGCTCTACACTGTATATAAATAAAGATAAAAACCAAAATCATATCAAATAATGTTTTCTTATCTAAAAGTGTCACAATAGCAATAATGACTAATTAAATAAAAAAGAGCAAGAGGATTCAAACTTTAAGAAGAAGAGATAGAATTGTATTTTACAAAATTGTAATATATATATATATATATATATATATATATATATATATATATATATATATATATATATATATATTATTAATTATGGTGAATTATTAATTTATAATATTATTGGGATCATATATTTATAAAAAAGTTCTAAAATTATTATCTTATTATCTTATCAAATTTGTTAATTTTTTTGAACTTATTCAAACTAAGAAAGGAGAAATATATTATTTAAAATAGATTATTAATTTATAGAGTTTTATTGTATAATCATGCTCAAGTTTAACTACCTAATTTTACTTCAACATGTAAAATATACATGCACAAAATGTTATTCAATTTGATTAACGGATAACTTATGAAGATAGAACCATATTTTAAAGCTAGAAAAGTCTGATGATATTTAGGCGTTACTTGAAATAAATGAAATCCATAAAATTTTGTGAAATTCATTTTGAAATTCAAGATTTTGTGGTTGTAATGAATAAAAGTTGGATTTGTAATTCTTGTATTTATATTCCATAGAATTCATCATGTTATAACCAAATCCCATAAAATTACATTTATAGGATTAAAATTAATTAATGAATATAAATTAAATTCTATATATTTTAATGGGTTATACCAAGCATAGGATTCATGCTTAATTCATTTCCGAATGAATTCAAATTCTTGAGTTATTTGTTCCAAGCAAGGTTTTAATTAGACACCAAAATCATATTTTATGGAACAAAACAGATGATGTTACCTATTAATATTATCTCCAACTCTAATATTTTTCTAAACTCCAATTAAAATCATTTTCAAAAGGCCTTATGCATTTGGAACCCCCTCAAGTTGCCCCTAAACTTCAAATGCCCCCCTGAACTTTGAAATGTTCTTAATGCCCCCCTGAACTTGTATAAACGTTATTAATTTCCCCCTGAACTTGTCTAAAAGTTCTCAATTCCCCCCTAAACTTTGAAATATTCTCAATGCCCCCCTGAACTTGTTAGTCCACTAACGCAACTTGCAATGTTGGATTGAGGGGGTGTTGGAGAACATTTAGACAAGTTCAGGGGGCATTGAGAACATTTCAAAGTTCAGGGGGAAATTGAGAACGTTTTAGACAAGTTCAGGGGGGCATTGAGAACGTTTGGACAAATTCAGGGGGACATTGAGAATATTTCAAAATTCAGGAGGGAATCCGGAGTTTAGGGACAACTTGAGGAGGTTCCAAATGCATTAGTTTTTTTCAAAATAATTACATACATACATGTGCATACACACATACATATACATATATAGTAGGTTTAATGGTGACTTGGTTAAAAATAAGATCAACGGTCAAAACTATACTTTTTAATTGTGATAACAAACAAAAACATATACATATATACACATACATACGTACATACATACATATATACAGACACACACGTGTGTGTATGGTAGACATCAGATAAGCTTCCTCCTAGTGGAATATAAACTATAGTTTTAAAAAAGTTAGTTACGTACATAAAAACATATATTATTGAGAATTAAAGATTTGAGTGCGCCCGCCGAGCACGGAAAACAAGATCAACGGTCAAAGCCACACTTTTGAATTCAAACTCACTATTTTTCTTCTCCTTTATAATTGCTGTAATCAATTTGATTCTCGCACTGATTCGTCACTTCTCCGATCATCACACAGCCATGAACACTCTCGTCCGGAACGCCACGGCCAACCTCAGCCGTCGGTTAAACACTTACGCACCCTTGAATCACCACGATGAAGCATTCACCCGGGAAAATATCGGCCGCAAAACGCCCAATTCAAAATCCAGGAATGCGATATCGACGGATTTTACATCTTTGGGATACAGAATTGCAAGATCAAAGCAGAGGCGGATATTCTTACAGTCCTACACATTAGCGTCGAAGAGCAGATTGAAACGATCTTCGAAATCCTGCAAGGTACGGAAAGTGGCGGTAAAAGTCAGGACTGTTGTCGTTTCATTGGTTTCATTTCTGCGTTTTGGTAGTTCCAGGACTTGTGGTTCTAAGTCTGCAATTTGTGCTTCTTCTCCTACTCCTAGTATAGTTTGCTAATTGACGATCAGTTTATCAATTGAGGTCTTACTCTTTTTTTTAATATTGATAATCAAGATTTTGGGTCTTTAATCTGATTATCTCTTTAACTTTGTACACAATCTTAATTAATTTAGGGTGTTGCTATATTAATTGTTTAATGTGTACGGCTTATTATCTTGCATATTATTTTCATTGGGCCATGGCTCGAGATGTGCTCAACTTGCTTAGGCTATGTTCGAGGACACTTTTCATGTTAAGACCACGCCAGTTCTAGTGGTATTTGTGTGATAATCAGTAATTTTTTTAATAGGTCTGCAAACTGTGCGGCTATATTTATCCATTAGTAATACTAGATTCAATTGGGAGTTAGCTTATTTGGAAGTTTTGGGATGTGGTTACTATATGGACCACTCATTCTAGAAACCATATAGAAGAATTTACAAATAATACCTTCAATCTAAATAAATTTTATTGTAATAATACAGTTTAAATAAATTCAAAGTTTAAAATCATCAACAATATTAATAGTAGCATCATATCTAGGATGGGCTTAGAAATATCTTAAAAGTGTCTAGTCTATAATATAGGGATTTCTTTATGGATGAAAATAATGCACAAACCATAAGATAGTTGCAAATCTCTAATGATTCAAAGAGTCAAAAATAGTATAACTGTTAGATGAGTAAGTAACAATGTCCTCAATTTACGGAGGCAAATTCTTTTGCCCTCCAAAAATACCTCCAAGTCCCGAATTTTGCGATGGAGGAGAAAAAAACCTTTCTTTCTTCTTCTTCACCGGATAAAAATACTCAGGAATCAAGCCATTATCAATGGATCCACCACCTCCTTACCAGCCAAGATATGTCATGCTAAACAGTAACAATTCATTCAATCTAAAACCTCCTCCTCAAAGGAGAAACGTTCCCCGTTATCACAACCCTAAAGAATCGAGTGGAAATTCGTGCCTTCGATGCGTCTGCTGTTGTTTTTGCTTCTGGCTTCTATTGATCGTCTTCCTTGCGGCTGCTCTTGTGATTCTCTACACTGTCTTGCAGCCAGAAATCCCCCATTACAATGTCAACCAATTCGAGGTCAATGCATTCAGCGTCGAGCCTGATTTTAGCCTCTACGCGGAGTTTGTTGTCTCCGTCAAATCCAATAATCCTAATCAGCATATTGCCATCAACTACGGGAAGAGCAGTTCCGTTTCCGTGAGTTACAAAGACACGACTCTCTGTTGGGGGAAAATTCCGGCATTTAAGCAACCGCAAGACAACGTCACCAACATGGCGATTGTTTTGAAAGGAAAGAGCGAGTTTGGCGATGGCCTTCGGGACGCGTTGATGAAAAACAAAAACACGGGAAAAGTCCCTTTGCTTGTACAGGTAAGAGCACCTGTTTCTCTGGTTGTTCAGGACATCCCTTTGAGACAAGTTACGGTTCTTCTAAATTGTTCTCTGGTTGTCGATAACTTGACGCCTAAAAAGAAAGCCAAGATCCTGTCAACTAAATACAGTTACAGCTTTGAGCTTTAAATCATGAAGGGGAAGAGAATCAAATCAGAAGAACCATTGCATATGTGGAGTGGAGGTGTAGATTTTGTATAAATGCAGAGGCTTTTGTTGAACCAATTTTGATTCATGTAATATATGTTTAATCCCCTATTGTTTATATAATTTTACAAACATCGCTCCTTAAGTTTCAATTTGACACAGTTAGCCCTCCAACGTTTGACAATGAAATGCATGATTAATAACAATTGACATGGAGAATGATAGGATCAAACATGGTTATCCTTTCTCAAATTTGAAATGATGCGCATTAGCAATTTGCATAGCACAACCAATAGGATAGTTTTGAAAACTGAAACCACATTCAGTGCCTAATTAACATTGAAACCCTCAATTCAAAGAGCATATATACACACACATCTCAAGCACATTAGAGAATTATAATAAATCTCTAATTTCTTTCGAATTTGAAACCTAACTCCTTGTCCTTCTCTATCAAACTCTTCAAAATGGTCAACTCATCATGTTGGACGATCAAAATCCATAAACTTTTGAATTTCACAAGAAGAATTAGTCAATTTCAAATTCTAAATATCTTAATTGGAATAATACTAATAGAGCATTGAGGTAATAAATCATCCAATCTTGGAAAATTCCAACTGATCATGAAAAACTATTTGAAAGAGTAAATAATCAATTCAATCATCTATTTCTTCATCAACTTGGATCAAACGCTTATTTCCAAATCACTCAATCAATCAGCTTTCTATTTAACTAAGGTCGCAGAAACGAACAAGCATTTTAACAAACACTTGTTAGACATGAAGTTTCAAACCCAAAGAAACAGCATTTCCAGTTTCCCACATCATGGGTTAGATTAACATAAAAGTAATAATTAATTGATGAGGTGAATTAAGTAATCAATACAAAAGGACACTGAGCTTACAAATGCTATCATTAGGGTTTCCTCCATGCTTAATCAAAGACCCCAGAGAAGCTTCAGCATGCTATTTGGTGAGCTGCCTAAATACTGTAATATATATTGGGGTGTGTTTGGAAACAATTGAATTGGTTTTTCAGTTTGGAAACTTCATTTTTATTGTATAAAGGAATTCAATTAATTGTTAACTAGTATATTTAACATTTTTACAAAATAATTTATACATGTATTTTGACTCCTTCAACTAAAAACATATGAAAAGTAAATGAATTCCTTTAAAATCTTGTAAAATTTTACAAAATTTCTATTCTTTGCATTCACAAGAATTCAAATCTTGCATTATTTGAATTCTATCAATACTTATTTAGTTCTAAATAAGAGAATTTGACAAAATGAATTCAGATGAATCGAAATTCTTTCAAAATGGATCTTTGAAGGGTTAAAGGGTTTGATTACCTGATTATTTGACCGACTGCAATGCTAAGCAGTCTTTATAAAGTCTGGGCCTTCATCGGACAAGTCAGATGTGTGTGAATTAAGGATTCATCTGTCTTTAGTGGGAATCTTTCTGCTCCCTGTTAAATTCGGCTTCTGTCTTTTCTCAAATATGCAACTCTCTTTGGCTACCCAATTTTTTATTAATCTAATCCACATCAACTCTTCTTTTATTACTCTTTCCTTTTTTTTTATCTAGCAGCACAGGAACTGAAACAAAAATAGTCAAGGAAAAACTTCAAACACAAGGTCGAGTGTTTAAAAGTTTCCATGCTAGTAACGTGAAATAAATGAGAATTCTTATTAAATTGATTAAGTATTAAATTGTCAAGAGCTTCTAGTTATTTTGAGTTGATTTTGCATATCAATAACTATAGAAGTCCATGTTTTAGGTTGCTTGGTAGAAATAATCATATTTGCTTATGTTTATGCTTTGATGTTTTTCTTATACTATCCTTATGGGGTTAGCTTATATCTGCATTCAGGGTTTTCTCTAGAAAATTAGTTAAGGTTCGAATCCTGACACCTATATAAACCAAACATCAGAAAATATTTCATAGTGTTATAGTCAAATAAATAAAAATATTTTGTTTTCATACATAATATTTTTCTTTAAATATTATTTTTCTGTAAACAAAATAAGACATTTTAAAGTTCCGGAGTTTTTTTCTCTATATTTTATTTCTTCTTTTCAAACTGAAATAGGAAATTTTATATTTTCTTATTTTAATTTTTCCGAGTTATTCTGTATATATTGTTTCTTCTATAATAGCATTCTATTGTTTTTTTGTAAAAATTATTACCGCCTTAAATTTATATTGCAAATTCAAAAATTAATGGTTATATATCAAAAAAATACTATAATTAAATAAAAGATTACCCCAATAGATCACTTAAATTACAAATGTTATTTTTTAGAAAGTAAATGATTTGAATTACAAAATTTTGAACAATTTATTCATGGTTTAATCAAATTTTGAATTGGAGGTAATAAGCTAAGTCTTAAGTTGTATATAAATTATTCCATAACTTCTTTTAATAACAAAAACATATATTAAAAACACAAGATTCGAGTCTCAGTTTAAATGTTTTTATTTCTTAGAAAAAAAATATAAGAATAATACTAACATGAATAGTACAAGCCTACAAATAGAAACTAATTCTCTATTGTTTTTTTTAATACAAATTCAATTAATAAAATATATTCATTGCCCCTTGATAATCCTATTTTATTCTTGATAATAAACACTGGTAATGTCAAATTTTATTCAAATGTTATATTTTGAAGCATCCTATTTCATAAACTGTTTAGCGATTGGCCATTGAATCCAATGTCCTTATTATTCCCAATTTTATTACTCTAACTGGATTTCCCTCACTCATGTTTCTATTTCGCTTCCCCTCAAAAACTTGCAAAGATCCTACTTACGCACAATATCACAGCCACAATATAATCTACCAATCACTAAAACATAATTCTAAAAAAATCATGTAAACAATTCATAATTTGGTGAGCTGAAATCGAAGGCTCTGAGATAGTGAAAATTCATAAATTGATGACCTAATGAGAAAGCCCCAAATTAGTTTCTCAGTATTACTTGCACTTTTTCGAATTTATTTATATATATAAACTCATCACAAATCAAGTGATGAATTCCACTATATTTATCAGCATCAAATTGAAAGAAAACGAATCATAAATGAAAAGCAAAATTGAAGGCAGTGACAGAAGAAAAGACAATGCTGGGTGGAGAGCAACAACATTGTGAACCTGGAATAAGGATGAACGTTATTCAATAAAATTATCCTACAAACAAATAAGTTATTGTAAATTTCCAAATAAAAGAAGAAACATTGGTAACAAGTAGCTACAAATTTCCTATTCAAATTGAACATAAAGTCAAACCCACTTTCTCTAGTCTATACTTGAGGGTCACCACTTCCCTTAACTGCCTGCTCTGTTTTTCTCCTTCAGCATCCATTATAACATCGCCCTGTTTGATTGCTTGTTTGGCTCAATGGTGAGATAAATTTCAAGGGTTTTCAGTTTTCCGACTTTTTTTTCGTAATGGGTTCTTGTTATTTTCCTTTTTTTTTCTTTGTTATCAAAATTATGTGTCTTTGATGCAGCAAAAAACTTATTAGTAAAGTCCACTACCGCCTCAAACTGCTGAAGACTAAAAGACTATCAATTGTTCGGCAATCAAAAAATGATATTTCTCAACTTGTCAAAATCGGCTACCGAGATCTTGCTTTCAAAAGGGTATTTAAAATAAAACTCTGTTTTCCGATATTTCTGCTCCGTTTCTTTTTATGTTTTTGTTGATTTTTTTGTCGTTTTCTTTCAAGTTGAGCATCTCTTCAACGATGAAAGTCGTCTGGAACTGTATGAGAATTACTGGAGAATTTCAGTGAATACAATGTCTCTCATCTTTTGTACATTCGGAGGAACAAGGAAGTGAATTTAGAATGTTTGATAATGGAGCTCAAATTTATTTTTCGTTTTGATTGAAATTCTGGTTTCAGTGACTGTCCTAATGATATCAACGAAGCAGTTTCGAGTCTCATATTTGCTGCGTCTGCAAGATGTGGCGAACTTCGAGCTATTAGAAAGCTTTTCAAGGAAAGATATGGCCAGAGATTCGAAACCACTGCTTTGGAATTTTTGCCTGGAAATCTTGTGAACTTCCAGGTTCTTGTTTAACCATGTTCAGGTTTTTTTGTTTGTGGTTTTTGCTAATTCTGAAAGTATCAATGCAGGTGAAGAAATAATTGTCAGTTAAATCAGTTACAAATGATATGAAGATGAAATAGTTGGACGAGATAGCTTGCTGCCTCAGATTTTGGACATTGAATTCGCCTCGGAAATTCATCAGCGGGTTTGTTGATAAAGTTTAGTGTTTTCCTTTAAAGTTTAGTACATAAAGTTGCAGTACTTATTTAACTTGTGATGGGGGATTGCAGGATCTGAAAACCCTAGTCTGGAATCTTATCAATATGATGAGATGTAATGGAACTGGAATCCTCGATGAACAGTACTGAAGCTGTTTGTACTATAGAAACTCAGATGAGTACAAGGAGTGAAATCTCGAGTTCTGACAGGAGCTCAAAAGTATCTTCTTCAGAAAGCTTGCCTCGGATTCCAGATGAAATGATTGTCTATCTTGATGATATAGAGGAAGTTAAACGCTATGATGAGAGAGATGGAACCATCCTGCAGGATCAAATTGCTTGTCAAGCTGCGAAAGGACGTGCAAGTCGTAGAGAAAGAGTTTCATGGAGTGATTCTGAAAGCTCAAGAAAGTGTATGATCTATTATGACATGCCACACAAGTATGGTCAGAAAGAGTGAAATCCCTAGAGCATAAAAGCGAGCATGATGACATGGCAGAATCAGACACAGAAATGCGAATTAGGGGATATCTTGTGTGAACAAAACAAGAAAATCGAATTGAAGAGCAGCAGTTGCCATAGCCCTTTTGCACCTAATGATTTGAGTTCTAACAAGGCAAGAAGAAAAACCTCTGAGAGCCATGGCAATGCCTCAAAAAGTAGTAAGGTTTTGTCTGTTTTGTGTCCGACACGGACACGCTCCGGACACGGCTCGGACACGTGTCCGACACTCCAACTTTTCAAGCGACACGCCACGTCAGCTTGTCAATCTCGGACACGGCTTGGACACAGCGAGGACACACAAAGGACACGTTTGAGTTGTTTCTCTTGTTTTAAATTAGGTTAAAAACGTTAAACAGAACATTCACAAAAACCATTCATGCCACTTCTGTTTCTCTCCAACACTCATTCAAACACTTGCTTATACTCCGACGACTCCTCCTCCGACCACCTCGCCGCCGTCAATTCAACCTCTGGAAACCTATTGTCTCCGACAGCTTGGATTTTAACTTCTTTCTCTGCAGTTATGCTGCTATCTTTGCTGAAATTGGCAAGAATTTGTTCCTCTTCTTTTCTTTCTAATTTCAAACAAATTTTGCTGACAAAATTACTTGAATAGTTGGATTTATTTCCTCCTCCTTTTTGTTGTTGTGTGCTTTTGAGCTTTTATTCCTTCTTTTTCCTAGGGTACAGTCAATTTCGTTATTCTATTTGGGGTTTTCTGAGATTGAGCATTTCGAAATTATGGCTCAATGAAATTGGGAATGTAATTATTCTATTAGGGGTCTAGAAATTAAGGGTATGGAATGTAAGAGTTGATAGGGAATTCTTTTTGCATACTCTGCAACTATTTCTTCTTGACATGATTAAATTAGATAACAATTAAAAAATTCCTATGAATGTTTCTCTTCTTTGTCTTGATGAGCCCCGAGTTAGATAAAATTACATTTTTGAATGAAGATGTGGAGAATGCAAGCTAGTTTCATTAGTTATTTGCTTATTTTGAATTGGTATTTTGTTGTTTTGTAAGATTAAATGATTATGGATCACATGAATGTTTGAATATTTATATAATTGTGGACTATTTTACATTTTTACGAGTTTTTGTAGTCGCGTGTCCCGGCCGTGTCCAAATGCATATTTTTTGGAAATTTGCATGTCCGCGTGTCCGTGTCCGTGTCGCTTCGGACACTCGAGGTGTGTCCGTGCAACCTAGGTTTTGATCAAGCCTTGCCATCTAAAGGAACAATTGTAGTTTATAGTGATGATTTTGCCCAACTCTTGAGGTTTTTGAAGCTAGATAATGATGGGAAATTGAGGATTCATAGCTCATTAAGAGGTAGTGGGACTAAAACCGAAAAATGGGCTGCGAAATCATTGAATTGGGAGCAAAGGTTCAGCATTGCCATAGCTACTACGAAGGCCATAACGTATCTCCGCGAGGCGATACAAAAAAATGAAAAAGTCTTCAGTATGGGCTTTTGAAGAGTAATTAGCATTGCGGGGATGATTTGCAGAAGGCTGCCTGGTGAAGAAGTGGATATTGAACAAGCTAAAAGGGCAATTCAAGTAAGCTTTTGGTGCATACAAGAGCAGCCATCAAACACGCCAAAAATGGGAAGAGTTCTTCAAGGCGTCTGTGATTGACACGCTGCCTGCCATTATGGCACCAACCGACACATCGACCACCAGTACATATTTCTCACACAATGTCAGAACTATTCCAACTTCAGTTTCTTCATTCCAAATTTCTAGTTTCTGAGGCCATTTTGCATAAGGATTTCTCTGCTCTTTTCCTGCCAAGAAGCGTGTCATTATATACATGCATACATACTTCAATAACTGCTCCTTCCATCCACTAAATATTATCGTTTTTAACTAATTCACAGTTTTTAAGATAACAATTCACCGAATGAAGTGAGTTACTAATTTACTTTTTCATAAATGTCCTACTCTATTTTCAAGACTCATTACCATGTTCAACAAAAATAATTTGCTAGTGTTTAGTATTCTCATCTTGTTGTTGGAGATTGGAATATGATTATCTTGAAAGTTGAACAAATTAATAAGGTTATGAATGAAAAAATTAGAGAAGATGCAAAATGGCAATAAAAGACTGATGTAGTATGTAACTATTAATGTTTCACCATGTATGGTAGTTAACTTCGTTTCTGGATGGTTTTATTTGTAAAAGAAATTGCATAATGCGGTAAATAAGTTAAGAAAAAGACTGATGTAGTAAATGAGATAATTATATTATATTTAAAAAAATAAATATATATTAATTACATTCTGAAAATTACATGTGTTTCATATCAATATGGAAAGATTGGTCATGAAGGGTGACACCATGATCCATTCTTCGGAAAATAAAGTAAGGTTTGTCTTTGACTAGTTGTGTGATCGGATTCGACGTAGTCTATGATGCCCAAGTTATCAGGGATAAGATTGAGGAGGCAATAGTAGGATTAGGGTTTAGAATGTGATAACTCTATGTGTTGTGATCAGCTGCTTTTATAGGTTCCAAATTTCCTATAGCAGAGTGATTCCTCTTTGATCAAAAGTTTTGACGAGTTAGATTCATGTTTAGTCTTCTATTTTTTATAATACTCAACTTTCTGTTATACTTGAATAGGAAGTAAACATGGATCATGTCTCTTAGAATGCACACTACTAAGTTCGCTGTAAACATTTCATCTGGTATGATGATCATCCGACATTCATTAATTGCATAAGAGAATATCTCTCACGCGATGCATGTCAAATACCAAATTATCAAATATTAATAATTAAATTCTAGCATCACATGATTAAGCATGACATGTCACTTGTAATAATAAAATGAACTTGTCTTAATCTAGATACAACATTTTAACATCATTATGATTTTGTGATCACTTGAAAAATAAATTATATATCGTTTAATTATATATAATTAAACGATATATAATTTATATATATCGTTTAATTATATATAATTATATGATATATAATTTTAAATGTAAGTTATGATTTTGTGATTTTGTGCCAACGAATTTGTTTCCTCTTGTCAATCTGATGGGAGGAAGATTAAGTTAAAATTTTTCAAAAAACATTTTTTGGAGGATGGAGAAATTTTAAATGTAACTAAACTTCAAATTAAATTGTTTTATTAAAAAAAATAGACTATTTTATTATTAAGTTTTAAAGTATCTGTAACAGTAATCACGGGAACGGATTCTTCACATTACCTTCATGGAAAGAGAGGGTAAAAAGTTAAAAATTTGACTGTTACAAGAATTAATTGAAGTCCCAACAATCCTAACTAAATTCAATGGCTTGAGGTCTCCATCTGTGAAAATTGGTTGCAAGTGCACTCTAACATAAAGTTGTGTGAGAATTTGGCTACAATTGACGACCTATTAGAGGATCAACAAATTAGTAGTTTGCATCTGTCCCAAACATAGAAGGAAAACTTTAAGACAAGTTTAAACTTGTTATGCAATTTCATATCGCGGAACCCAATGTCAATTGCGATAGTCGAAAATTTGATGAGAAAAGACTGGCTAATGACACGTGGTGAAATATTTTCACCGACTTTTGAAATAGAAAAGTTGAGGAGGATTGACTTTAGAAGGAAAACAAATAAGTTGTTAAAAATTACAAGTCAAATCAAATCCTTAATTCTCTTCTTCCCTCCACCGAAAGTTATTTCCTAACCTCTTTTTATATATTCCACCTATAATTTCCTCCTCATTCATCTAATTCCATTTTATATTTTTCTACCAATTTCTTATATATATTTGCTTATCAGGTTTGTAAATTATTCTTAGGATAAACTTGAAAAAAAAGTAATATGTGATTTCATGTAAAAATGATATTTTATAAAAGAATTTTGCAAAAGAAGATATGTGATTTCAAAAAAATTATCAGTAAACAAAGGATTTTCAATATTAAATAATATCTGATAATGAGTAATCTTGTTCATTTTTATCTGAGTTTTGTATATTGATTAATAAAAATACAATATACATAATACAGTTTTTTAATTTTTCTAATAGTGTAAATATATAATTAATTAAAATATGATAATAACTTTAAAAAACATGAAAAAAATTTACAAAACTTATTCAAGTAGTAATGTATAATTTTTAAATAGTAAAATTAAATTGTGGAAATGTTTAATTGATTAAAATATTCTCTAACATCACTATTTGAACAAAAAAATATTTCATATGTTTTTTTTGTCAATTTTTCAAACCACATACCCTTTTACAGAAATGTTTCTCAAATCTCGTTTCTACAAACAAGTGAAAATATATGTTACTTTTTTGTTCTTATTAATTAACAAAGTGGTTCTATGTCACATATGTACATGTAAAGCAAACATTTATTTTTTTTTACGAAAGGGAATTAAAGAAACTAAGGTTTGATATGTGGTCATTTTAACTTGTCTGAACTTGGCTCAAATGACTCACTACTCCTGAATGAGCAAAGTTTCTCGTATTCCATAATCTTGACAAAAGTTTATCAATTTACTTTAAACATCACGTGTCAGCTTTTCATGGAGAAGAGAAATTGCAGGAAAATAAAATATTTGAAAAATCAAACCAATCAGAATGTGACATGTGACTTTTCTGAGGATAGACTAATATTTTTTTTCAAATTCAAAGGGTTAAGAAAAACTTTACAAAATTCACAGGAACAACATGTTATTCAGAACAAATTTATATATCTGCCTTTGATTTTTCATTATCCTGTTTCTTTTTAAGAATTTAAATTTGTCAGCGTATCAGGGTGTCAATTATATAAAATGACTGACTTAATATTTTTCATTTATTGATATTAAACTAATTCATTGTTCAATTTAATTGAAATGGGACAAGATTAGTTATTACTACCATTTAATATATATAGTTTCGAGACAATTCTGGGACATTTGTAATTAGATAATATAGCTTTCAATATAACTTCAACAATTATAATATTTGGTTGAGGTAATACTGTAGTGATAAATAAACCCATTCGAAGATTTGGTATGGCAGGCAACTACTTCGAAATTAATACTTTACATGGTCAAAATTAATTTATTGCATTGATTCTTACTAAGATATCTAGAAAATGAATGTTTATTAAGTGGTGTTGTGCTTGCCCATGTGTCCTACTTAGTGTTGACCTACATTGGCTTGTGAATGTACATTTCATGTGAAGTATTTTTATTGGTTTCATATTCTTTTTTCTGAAGAGTGATAGTTATTTGTGTGTGGCATGAAAATATGTAAAAGTTAGTATATTAGAGTAGCATGTTTGTTTAGTTCAACATTTTCATGTTCAACACTAGTCAGGTTAACACTTTGATGTATGGTTTAGTTCATAAAATATAATGGAATAGAGCGAAAATAATAGACATAATTTATACTATTCCATTAATGTATATGTTTCTTCATAATATCATAGAATTAAGGTTGGTTTAGAAACAAAACAATTTAATCACCGAGTTTAAAAGATATAGATCTTTAAAGGCTTAATACATGTTTAGCTACCTTAACTTGTCCCAAAACACCTGCTGCCCCCCTGAACTTTCAAAATGGACCCGTAGCTCCCTCAACTTTCAAAAAATGATCTCGTAGCTCCCTCAACTTTCAAAAAATGCACCACTTTGCTTCCTCAGTGCCACGTGTCAACTTCTGATTGGAGGGGAAAAAATCAGAAATTTGAAAAGTCAAAACCAACCAGAAGATGACACGTGGCATAGAGGGAGCAAAGTGGTGCATTTTTTTAAAGTTGAGGGAGCTACGGGATCATTTTTTTAAAGTTGAGGGAGCTACGAGGTCATTTTGAAAGTTCAGGGAGGCAGCAGGTTTTTTAGGACAAGTTAAGGTAGCTAAACATGTATTAAGCCTTTTAGAAAATTTTAATCATCTTCTTAACTAACTAATTTAACACGTCAATGTGCAATTATTGGTTAGCCAATCATATGAGACATTTTGTTATAATAAAAGAAAGTTTTATAGTTTAGTGAAAAGAAAAGCATTACAGCTACGTTAATACTTTCCACAAGATCAAATTCGATGAGAGGCTAGTTTAATTTTTAAACTCTTACAAAGCATCTTTTTTGCCTCAACAAAGAATATTTGTCACAATTGAGCTAGTCACGTGGGTACATAAGAGTACTTCTTACCCATATGTATAAAATTGTCTCTTCAACCATACATTTGTTCTAGAGTACTTATTTATTAAACTAGTATGATCGTGCTAATGGATAATTAGCATAAAAAAATATTAGAGGGTGAGGCCAAATTAATGTGCTATCAGTCATAACTTGTACAAAAGTTTGGGAATAAGACCCCACCATCAACTTTGTATGCATTAGTTAGTTCAAATAGGAGTGGTTTAAAATAGTAGAACATTAATGCCTATTCTATTTGTTTAAGTGGCATAATTAAGAAATTATAGGATGATTATATTCTCTTGATTAGTGTGTAAGCCAATACCTCTTTATAATGTATATGAGCATATGGAGTGAAAAGAATCAATGGATTTTTATTTGGGTCAGATAGAATTTGATTTAAATGGCGAATCCATACTTATTTTTATTTGATTTAGGTATTAATGTACGAAATTTTTTAATTTTAAAAATATATAAATGATTATTTATTTCAATAATATTTAATCAATTTTTTTAAAGTTTTTTCACAAGTTCAAATCAGTAAATATATATGAGAAATGAAAAATTTAGAAATTACTCAATTAGTTAAAGAAATATGGAAAGTCATTGAATCTAATTCCTAAAATTCACCATTTTGCAAGGAAAACTATTTTATAATAGTTTTTTAAATTGACATTAATCGGTCCAAATATATATTTTTATGGTGTGAATATAAATAATTTTATGAAACATAACAGTAAATCCCCACTCTTCATTCCTATAATCTGGATAAAATGACCACATTTTTACTTTAAATTGTCTAAATTGTTATATTATCCCATCAACATAAAAAATCCGAAGCATATACCATATTTGTCCTGCATAACATAAACAAAATTATCTTGTCTGTTTTAAGGTATAAACCAAGCTCAGGATTGCAGATCTGAAATTTATGAATACAATTGCAAAAGGCAAAATGAGTCAAATTAAATGGCAAATAATGTATTTGTCTATGAAACTCGTTTTTTACAGCTTTTTCGGACTCCAGATTGAAACAGTTTACAATTAACTTCACGTGTTTACTTAACTTGTGATGATGGCCATATTTATAATAAAATACCTATTAATTAGCTTGGCTTTGACCGGTTCGTGGTATAACCAGTCGAGTCGGTTAGCCTTATTTACATAACATTGTATGTTTCCCATTTTATTGCTGTATAATTAATTCTTAATAATATATTCTAGTTACTTAGAAGAAAAAATCATGTGTGGTTCAAATATTTTCGTTGTGCAAAATAACACTTCAATGTTTGTAATTACATGTAACTTAACCTCCCAAAACTGACATGGAAGTTATTTGACAAATCCTTGCGCGTGAGTTTGACAAATAAAGATAAAAAAGATAAATCCCTCACTTTCTCGTCGCTCCTCCTCCTCCGGGCATCTCCAATGTCACTTCAAATGTGGGATTAGAGTGGGAATGAAGCGCTAACCCTACTTCATTCTTAGTCCCAAATTACGAAGCTGTTACAGTGCAACTTCATGTAGCAACTTCAAACATTAAATTTTTTTTTTATTTTCCTTTATTTTATTGGTAGTTTGTTGTTTTGAATTAGGTAGAAAGGGATAAAATAATATATTTTAGTTTGAAGTAAGAAGTGGAGAATAAATACTGTAGCAACTTCAAATTATAGAGTTTGGAGTGAAAATTTATGGTGCAGGGTTGGAGATGCCCCTCGTCGTGCTACCTGTCGTCGCTCCTCCTCCTTCACCATTGTTCGCCACTTTTCTAATGATAAGTTTAATAGTTTATTCACAAGATTTGGCTATATATCAATGGTGCCAAAAACTTGTTCACGAAAAATATAGGTGTTGTTAGTACCTCTTATCAAACAGAAAAATGATGATAACTGCAAGTATACAGTTGCGATGTAGTTTTAAAAGATATCGATCCCACTGGGAAGGACTAGTTCTAAAGATCGAAAAGGAAAGTAAAATAAAGAAAATAAAATGTATTGAAGTAAAGGTTAGGAAAGAAAGATTAGAATGAAAAATGAGTAAATATACGTATGAAAGATTAGAGAATCTAAATATATAGATTTACCCTACGAAATAAGGATAGCAGATAAAGAATTCAAGATCAACAAAGATGTTACGATTTACTAAACTAATCTACAGACTCGGTTCTAAATACCCAGATGTTCAATTATTCGTCGTAGAGCAACACATGAAATGACTTTTCTAAATCTAACGCAAACGAATTAAGACAATTATATAAACCTGGACAACGTCAATACTATGCTTAATACGGGTAGCTCTCACATAGCCACATTTAGCAAGTTACCATTCCAAAAATGTTGGCTCACTAAACAGCGTTATATCACAGATCCAGTGATTATACACGATATTGTTAACCCTGAAATTACTCTTAAAATTAACTCTAACGCATATAACTTGATTAACATAAAAGACTTAACATGAAATACGCATTATGACACATAGATATATCATAAACTTTGAAATAGAAAGTATTAGTAGAAAGCAAAGCAAAGTTGTAAGGTATTCAAGTGAAAGCTAAAGTTGATCAAACCGTATCCACTTATTAATGGGAGTCGTCAATTCCCGGAATTCCTGCGTCTGCTTAGAATTCAGTCTCAGCCCGTATAGAACCTCCGCTAGGATGCTATTCTTTGCGAATATCGAACAAACGAACTTTGAAGAATGGAAACTTTTATTGATAAGTGATTTGCAAGTACACTTATACAACAATCACTCGAGAATATAAAGAAATCTAATAATCGAAACAAGGATTCGAATCACTTAAACATTTTCTCGCTAACACTTATGAATGTAGCGAACTCTCTATCTACACACTATGCACTATCTTTCACTCCTTTCTTCTCCACACCATGCACGAAATTTGTGAGGATTGGAACCCTATTTATAGAGTTCGAAAGGTTGCGTCTATCCAAACGAAGGGTTGTGTCCATTGGTGAATGATTGCATCTCTTCATTGTGATTGGTTGAGAAGCTTTGATATAATCCACAATGGATAGACACATTTTCATGATTGGTTGACTTCTGATAGGTGTTTTATCATCGGTAGTTGATGGCGGTTGATCATGCTTATCTGGCGGTTGGTAGTTAAGAAGATAAAACCAGAAAACCGTCCAAGTCGTGACCGCGATATATATGTCGCGACCGCAATACATATATCGCGATCGTGAATCTTTGATTGGAAGACTTCTATCTCTGAAGTGTACAAGTCGGATTCGCGAATGATTATTGCGACCGTGAATTAAGTTTTTCTTCAGAATTTTCCTTGCAACTTCACTGATCTTTGAAAGCTTCGATCTTAAGCCAAATCTTTAAGTTCCACGCATCTTTTCGCACCTTTTTCACTATTTTTTCATAGAATTCAACTTTTGATCATTTTACTCCCAAGATTTACCTAGTATCTGCATTTGCATAAAAAATAACTACATACCACGTGAAATCTATTATATGAAGTACAAAAATGACTTAATTCATAGTGTTTAATGTGTAAAATTAATATGATATTAAGTGTAATTATACACTTATCATAACCCCACACTTAACTTTTGCCTTGTCCTCAAGGTAAATTCAACAGAAGTGAATAAATTGGTAAACAAGATCGTACCTCATTTGGCGAAAGACTATTGCAATGAGTACCACATTCCACGTTGCAAAAGATTCAAGTAGAAGTTCGAAATTTCCCACAAATTAGTAATGTGCAATTTATATAGCTTAGTTGCATACCTTTGTTCTTAATGGAGAGTCAACTGAATCGCATCTTCATATAAGCGTTATTTACATACTCGAATATTACCTTCTCTTAAGCATAGTATAAAGTATAAAGGACATAAAAAGCACACTTTGATTAATTTCTCTGAAAGCATTTTTAGGTAACCTAGGATGCTAAAACACTCTCAGTGGTTGCATTTTATGCTCCATACCACTCTCCCCTTTTTTCAGTAGTTGCATTTTATGCTCCATACCACTCTCTCATTTTTTTTCTTTTAAGCATATTTTTTTGAAGTACTTTGTACTTTGCACCCATTTTTTGTGCTATGCTTTCTTTTCTTTTTTCACTCAGTGAATGGTTGTAGTTTCTACTCTGTACCATTCCTCACCTTTTGCATAACTCATTGGTTATCCTCTCTTTCTTTTGATTTTTCTTTAATACCCTCATCCTTTATTGATCAATTTCAAAGTATTATGGCTATAGTTTCCTAACACTTTAAACACACTTAATACTTAT
>CATIWQ010018338.1:0-18517 GCA_949673415.1 Euphorbia schlechtendalii | reverse complement strand
TATTTTTGGATTTTAGTTGGGAGGATTAGAATGAAGAATGGATAGATATATGTATGGAAGACTAGAGATTCAAAATATATAGAGTCTTCCTACGAAATAAGTATAGCAAAGAAAAGATGCAAGTTCGACAAAGTTATTACGTTCACTAGACTAATTTAACATAATCAGTTCTAGACACTCAGATATTCAATGATTCACTACAGAGTAACACATGAAATGACTTTTCTAAATCTAATGCAAACGAATTAAGATGATTATATAAATCTGGACAATAATATTTCTATGCTTAGTACGGGTCGCTCTCACATAGCCACATTTAGCAAGTTACCATTCTAAAAATGTTGGCTCACTAAACACCATTAAAATCACAGATCTAGTGACTATACACAATCTCGTTAACCATGAAACTACTCTTAAAGTTAACTCAAAGGCACATAACTTGATTAATATAAAAGGTTCAACACGAAATACGCATTATGACACGTAGACATATCATAAACTTTGAAATAGAAAGTATAAGTAGAAAGAAAAGCAAAGTTGTAAGGTATGCAAGTGAAAACTAAAGTTGATCAAATTGTATCCACTCTTTAATGGTAGTCTTCAATTCTAGCAATTCCTACGTCTGCTTTGAATTCGATCTCGGTCCATACAGAACCTCCGCTAGGATGCTATTCTTTATGAATATCGAACAAACGAATGTTGAAGAACGAAAACTTTTATTGATAAGTGATTTTCAAGTACACTAATACAACAATCACTCGAATATGTAGAGAAATCTAGTGATCAAAATAAGAATTCGAATTACTTAAACATTTTCTCGCTAACAGTTATGAACGTAGTGAAAACTAAATAATTTCGCTCTCTATCTTCGCACACACTATAGCTCTCACTTTTCTAATTCCAATGCCACACCATGCATGAAATTTGTAAGGTTTAGATCCTTATTTATAGAGTTCGAAGGGTTGCATCTATCCAAATGAAGAGTTATATCCATTGGCAAAAGATCGCATCACTTCATTGTGATTGGTTGAGAAGCTTTAATCTTATCCACAATGGATAGGCATCTTTTCATGATTGGTTGACTTTTGATAAGTGTCTTTTTGTTGGTAGTTGATGGAGATTGATGGCAGTTGATCATTATTAATTGGCAGTTGGTAGTTAAGAAGATTTGACCAAAAAACCATCCAAGTCGCGACCGTGATATACAAGTCGCGACCGTGAATCTTTGTTTGACAATTTTCTACTTCTGAAGTGTATCAAGTTACGATTGTGAACTGTTGTTACGACAGTGAATTGTGTTTTTCTTCAGAATTTTTCTTGTAACATCACTGATCTTCGATAGCTTTGATCCTAAGCCAAATCTTTAAGTTCCACGCATCATTTCACACCTTTTTCACTCTTTTTACATAGAATTCCACTTTAGATCATTTTATTCCCAAGATTTACCTAGTATCTGCATTTGCACCAAAAACAACTACATACCACGTGAAATCTTTTATAAGAAGTATAAAAATGAATTAAACTATAGTGTTTAGTGTGTAAAATTATATTGATAATAAGTGTAATTATACACTTATCAGCTACGTGTTATGTGGTAATTGCTTTTTGATAAGTGTATAATTACACTTATTACAATAATTTTACACATTAAACATTATAGTTTAAGTCATTTTCATACTTCATATAAAAGATTTCACATGGTATGTAGTTGTTTTTTATGCAAATGTAGATAGTAGGTAAATCTTGGAAGTAAAATGATCAAAAGTGGAATTCTATGAAAAAAGAGTGAAAAAGGTAAAAAAAGATGCGTGGAACCAAAAAATTTAGCAAAGGATTGAAGATGTCAAAGATAGAAATCGCGAAGAGGATTCATGTGAAAAAGCATGTCATGATTGTGACACACGGTCACAACTTGTTAACATTCATAATAGAAAGATGCCAATCAAATGTTGCGACATATATTCGCGTTCGCTACCTTGATGGTTTTTGGTCAACTTTTATCTTCTTTCAACCGCTGGATAAAATTGATAAACCGCCATCAACTATCAAATGAATATACGCCTATTGGAAGTTAACCAATCATGAACAGGTTCCTATCCATTGTGGATACGGTCAAATCCTTTCATCTAATCACAAAGAAGTGATGCAATCTTTCGCCAATGGATACGACTCTTCTTCTGGATGGATGCAACCCTTTATACTTTATAAATAGGGCTCCAAAATTCATCATTTTAGTGGTGATAATTGGTGTGTGTGAGGAAAGTGTAGAATTATATGGTGTGAATATAGTTCTAGAGAGAAAATTGTATAGTTTTCGCTTCATTATAAGTTAGCTAGAAAATGTATAAGTGATTTGAACATTATTTCGATCACTAGATTTCTCTACATATTCGAGCGATTGTTGTATAAGTGTAATTGCAAATCACTTATCAATAAAATTTTTTGTTCTTTAATATTCATTTGTTCGATATTCACAAAGAATAGCATCCTAGCGGAGGTTCTGTACGGGTCGAGACCGAATTCAAAGCAGACGCAGGAATTGCGGGAATTGATGACTCCAATTAAAGAGTGGATACGGTTTGATCAATTTAGCTTTCACTTGCATACCTTATAACTTTGCTTTGCTTTCTACTTATCCTTTCTATTTCAAAGTTTATGATATGTCTATGTGTCATAATGTGTATTTGGTGTTGAGTCTTTTATATTAATCAAGTTATATGCTTTTGAGTTAACTTTAAGAGTAGTTTCGGTGTTAACGAGATTGTGTATAATCACTGGATCTGTGATTATAACGTTGTTTAGTGAGCAACATTTTTGGAATGGTGACTTGTTAAATATGGCTATGTGAGAGCGACCCGTACTAAGCATAGTAATATTGTTATCTAGGTTTATATAATTATCTTAACTCGTTTGCACTAGATTTAGAAAAGTTATTTCATGTGTCTTAACTCGTTTATACAAATGTCTAAAATAGAATTTGTTAAAGTAGTCTAGTGCATTTAATATCTTTGATAATTTTGCATGTTTTCTTTGCTATACTTATTCGTCGTGTTAAACAATACTGATTCCTTCTGCTCTAATCTATCTATTCAACTATCCATTTAACAACCAATCCAACGCACCAAAATAAAATCAAACTATTTTATTTTTCCTTGTTCCATTACTCTTGTTGATCTTTAGAGCTGGTTCCTTCCTTGTGGGATCGATATCTTTTAAAACTACATTGTAATTATGCTTGCAATTATCATCATTTTTCTATTTGATAAGTGGTATTGACAACACCTATACTTTAAAGCCAAAATCTTGCGAACAAGTTATTAAACATATCAATGGAAAAGTGGGGAACACTTTTCCATCCATTAGATAAGAAAATAAATAAATATCTCACATCATGTATATCACACTAACCACATTCCTTTTTGTAGACACAAATTTATACACACACTCATTCTTTTATTAGTGTAAGATTTTAGATCTCTCATGAAGTATCATAACATCATGAACAAACCCTAAACATCATAATATACCACATCAGTATACATTAGTCATAAGGATGCTCGAGGTTGCATCGCTTTAGGGAACACATCAACATGTCATATCCCAACATTTACGATGCCCCATAGGCATCTGAAACTCTATCCAACTTGAGTCATGTACTAAACTCATTCATTTCACCACATTGGCGAAACCAAATAAACATCAACATTTTTCATTCATTCATTCATTTATCACATGGGTATAACACATTGTATTATTTGAAAATAAAGTTCTCATTTAGTCATGACGTAAGGATATCATTGTGGTAAGGCTAACCACCCTTTACCCTCTCGTTTCAAGGTAAACAAGGTCATTACCTTTATTCCATTCAAGTTCATACTTGGAGAGATCACATTAATCTTTCTCGACCTCCGTACCCAAAGGTTGGGATACCATTACATCACATCATGAGAGTTAGAAAAACCTTTAGGAATCATAAAATCATTTTGTTTTGTCATTCTTTTATTAGTTTACGCTTTTAAGAGTGCTCACGAAGTATCATGACATCACGAATGAACCTAAAGCATCATGAAATATCCTATATGTATTCATCAACCTTAATGATGCTCGAGGTCATGTCACCTTAGGAAACATGCCCACATAAGATATCCACTCATTTGCGATGCTCAATTGGCATCTAAACCTTTATCCATTTGAGTCAAATACTCAATTCATTCATTTTCACCACATAGGTGATTCCAAATAAACACAAACATCAATTCATTCATCAATTTACACATCATAAGGGTAGGATACATTATTTTACACGAAAATAATGTCCCACACACCTCGAGTTATCGTAACATGTGATTTTTACCGTGGTAAGGCATTACCATCATTTCCTTACCCTCACTAAAAACCCAACATTCCACTTCACTTCACTACATTCAATCTCATCCCTTGAGAGATCACATTGATCTCTCTCCACCTACTCACCCAAAATTTGGAATATCATTTCAATACTTCATGAGAGTTCAAAAAAAACTTTAGGGCTTATAATTTATAAAACATCAAAACATGCATGACCTAACCCAATCTTGTTTTGTATTTTTTCATCTTCTTCGATTCTTTCGCTGTTGTTTTCCCTTTCTTTCGCCATGGAAAGCCACAATACCTGATTTAGAACCTTTTTAGGCACCCTCAAAAATCCGGATTGGAAGAAATTGGAGATTTTTGGTCTATGGGGGCTCTGATATTTAGCTTTTCACCTCACAAACACCACATTTATTCATGCAACACTCAATTTTTGGGATCCCTTGGACCGCGTCTTCTGATTCTAAACCTAAGAGTTATGCCCCATGATTGAGGAGCATCAAGCTATTCTAGGCAACCCTTGCCCCTGGTGATTTCCTATTGCGGTGTCGAGTTATAGATTCATAGCTGCAGACTCATTGAGAGGGTTGTGTAACTTGGACTCCACCGATCATTTTCCATCTCATCCCTCGGAGATTGGAGGATTCCAAGTTGCCACAATCTTAGATTGGTGCTTATATACTCAATGACATCACATCGCTTGGTAATTTATGGTGGCTTTACTACTTATATCAGAGTTCATGTGCAGAGTAGGTAGCGTCACCCCATTTTGACTAATTTTTACCATTACTAGTATGTCTTAGGGAGCTTCACCTGTTGCCAATTGGATAAAAGGAGAATTTATTATGCATGGAGATTGCGAGGACTGATCCTCTCTTGATCAAAGATGACTTCACCCTGTCAGAGGTTTAGCTTTTGGAGAAACTAGCCTTAGTCCACGAGCCGAGATAACCTTATGAGAAGTACAAAGTCGTTCATTATAGCGAGAGAGGACTCTACATTGCTGACCACCACAAACTAACGGTGGATGATTGGGTACAAATCATGAGAGGGTACATAGATAGCCTGATCCGCTAGGTTTGCCCTTGGTGGAAAGTTACTGACTTTGTTACCCACATTCATGCTTATAGTGTTTTGCTGCTCGGATTTCATGGAATCACTTCCTACTCTCCTGCACGGCTTTGTCATCAATATGGGAAGACTCAACGAGTGCCTTGGGATTGTTTCCCTACCCATCCCCTCGGTTGGGACCACAGATTACTCGATAATATCCTTGAAAGATGGGCCTGACACATTTCTTTCGTTACATTGGACCATGCCCATCGAGAGACCACATAGATGGATATCTACTATCGAAAATGGCTTTAGGATATTTGAAAGCTCACTAACCAAGACAAGAATAGAGGGGTTACTATACAATGGAAGTATGCCGAGAGGAGGTTGCAATAGAAGATCTAATGCATATGTTGCTCCTTTTGCTCCTACTACTACCATCACTAAGGAAGATCCTTTGTATGTGGAGGAAGAAGAAATTATTCTGATATAATTTTTATTTTGATAAACTTTGTATGTAAGACCTTTATTATGTATTATTAAGACTTTGCTTTGCTTGTTCGATGTTTCGCCTAATGGTGCCATGCATTCATATGAGTCTACACATAACATTTTTAGCATACATGATGTGTCTTTGCATGAAATTAACTTGAGTACAACTGAATCATCTATATCCAATGATTTAAACCTTGGTAAAAAAGACAGATTAAAATATGTGCTTAGACGTCACCTGAACACTTTTGCTTGGCCATATGAAGAAATGTCAAGCATTACCAGAGAGACTGCAGAATATCTAATTTTGACTGATCCGAAGTTCAGATGAATGAAGTGAAAATTGCATTGACTGCATCTAAAATAGACATAAGTAGTGAAGTTGCTCAAAGTCAAATTCCCTCAAGGTTGTGATATCTTTTCTCCATCTGCAATCCAATGTTTGAGCTGCCAAAGAAGTAATAGCCCATTATGTAGAATGAATAGTGTCAATTGACTTTTGATAGAACCAAGACTCATATATCAGTCTGCTAGGTCATAAACCATCGACTCTTGACAAACCCCTCATACTCTATTTAGTTATCGAAGAAAGTTCAGTAGGGGAAATGCTCCAAGAGAAAGAAGATAAGCGCGAGCATGCAGTGTATTATATGAGCAAGAAGCTTCTTGAGTATGAAAGTCGATACATAGTGATCGAGAAGGCTTGTGCGACAATTGTCTATCTCACTAAGAAGCTCAAGCACTATTTCCAGTCTTACAAAATCCATGTAGTGGCTAAGATCAATCTGATGAAGTATCTATATCAGTCTCTAACATTTTTTCAAAAGCTCTCTCACTGGATGCTTCTCATCTCCGAGTTTGATATTGAGTAAATCATGAAAAAGGTGAGTAAGGGTTAAGTAGTCATTGAATTCCTCATAAATCAAGCCCTTGACTCTGACTATGTTGAGAACTTTGATTTTCCAGATAAGCAGCAAGCGATTGTATAATTTGTGAATGAAGAGTGGAAAGTGTTCTTTGATGGGGATGTGAATCATCGAGGGGAAGGTCTCGGGGTTATCCTGATAATGTTTCAAAATGAAGTCATCTCACTCTCCAAGTACCTTGAATTTCCTAGCACTAACAATGGGGAAGAATATGAGGTGGGCCTCTTTAGTAAGCAAACTTTGAGAAATGCAGGGGGTAATGGAAGTCACTATCACTGGTGATTCCACCCTTGTCATTCGATAGGTTGTTAGAGATTGGGAAATCAAGGAATAATCGCTTTAGCCTGATCTTAAAGTAAGTTGGGAGTTGGCCGCAAAATTCAGGAATTACTAGTTTCGATATGTCCCCTTAGATGAAAGTCAAATGGTAGATTCCTTGGCTATTCTAGCTTGTATGTGGAAAGGATCTCAAACCCATCCCATTAGGCCCGTGTTCTTTCAGTCATCCAAAGGAGCAATTCTATTGTCTCACAATCTCAACTACCATTAGTGCGGATGAGAATTGTTGGTATTGAGACATAGTTCTACTAATTCAAGATGGGGAATTACCTCTAGGGGAAACAGATTCAGAAGAGCTATCTCTTTATCAGATGGATTCTTAGTTTAGAATTGTTAGGAATAATCTCTTCAAGTGCACTTGCAATGGATTGCTTCTATGGTGTCTTTTTGAAAAAGAAGCCTCATTGGTCATGAATTGTACCCATGGGAGAGATTGCAGCCCTTGCATGAATGGCTTAGACCTAGTAAAGAAAATTCAACTTTAAGGTTATTTTTGAACTACAATGCTAGCCAACTGCATATCCAAAATGAAAAAAAGTGCCACAAATACCAAATCTACCGGGACATTAGTCATTTGCCTTTGTCAAGTCTCCACAATCTTTCAACTCCTTGACCTTTCCAGCATGGGGGATTGATATTATTGGTGAGATCTAACCCCCTTTGACTAATGGGCACCGGTACATCATCATGGCGCTTAACTACTTCTCTAAGTGTGTGGAGGCTGAGTCTTTCACCAACATAACCACCAAGAAGATGGCCTAGTTAATCGAAAAGCATATATTTGCATGCTATGGGATACCTCATCACATTGTGCCTAATAATGGAGTTTAGTTTCAAGGGGCAATGATCGAGCTATTTGAAAAATATGGCTTCGGGCATCATCATTCTTCTCCCTATGGAAGTTGTGGAAGTAGTAAACAAGTCTATCAAGAGAATCTTGTTAAATATGGGGACTGCTTACTATGATTGGGCAGATAAGCTTCCATTTGCGCTTTGGTAATACAAAACCATTGTGCGCACTCCAATAGATCAAACTCCTCTCTCAGTAGTCTATGGGATGAAAGTAATTCTCCTATTGGAAACCGAAGTTAGATCCTTAAGGGTAGCCATGAAAGCAGGTTGAAAGAGTGAGATTTGGAAAAATCTAGATTTGAGCAATTGAATTTTATTGACAACTGCCACTTGAAAGCCCTTGACCATCTTCAAAGTATCAGTAGTGCATGGTGAGAGCTTATAACAACAAAGTCAATCAGCCATTGAAAGCAAGGGACTTAGTTTCAAAGAAACTAAAACCCTCCAATGTCAATGCTAGAGGAAAGTTCAAACCCAATTGAGAAAGCTCATTCATGATCAAGAAGGTCCTTAGAAAAGGAGAGATCAAAGTAATGGACTTGGATGGTAATGAGTTTATGAATCCTTTCAACAGAGACCAGTTAAGCTTATCATGTTTTGTTTAAAGAATTAAATTTAGAAAAGCAGCACAATAAAAAAAGAGAGATTAAATAGCAAGCCCGTCAACTGTTCTTCTTCATACAGTTGGCAAGAATTAGGGTATTCTTTTGCTGAATAGTCCATCAAAGTGAAAACCCGAAAAGGGAGCTTTGGGAGAAAATTAGGACAATGAGATAAAATAGTTTACTATCAACTTGAAAACCCAAAAGGGTGGGTTGGCAACAACAGGGATTAAATCATTGGATACTCTTGTACCCTGGTTATTTTCATTCATTGAAATGTCATTATTGTTGAATTGTTATGTGTATGTTCATAATTGGATACATGTGTGCTGTTTTGAGAAACAACGTGAGTAACACAAAAAAAAGAAGAAAAAAAGAAAAAAAAGAAGAAAAAATGAGTCTGTTGGATTGAAACTTGAAAGGCAGTCTAGGAAAAATTTAAGACAATATTCGGTAAATTGAAAACCCGCGAAGGCAATCTATGCAAAAATTAGAATAAAAAATAAAAAAATAATACAAAGTGTTGAATTCATCTCGTCTTTTCCAAAATGACAAAAGACATAAACTATCTATCCTAGGGGCAAAAGGTGAATATCGTCAAACTTCCATCACAACAAGGATCATCATAAAGTATTCAATTCATCCTATCTTTTCCAAAATGGCAAAGGGCATCGGGTATCCATCCCTAAGGCAAGGGGCTTCCTTCACAATAAGGATTATCACAATGGGAGTAACTTGCAAGCTTCGAGGCTAGATGAGCAATGGATCAAGTGGAGACCAATGTTAGTATCATTGATGTTGTACTCAAGAGGAATCTATGCATCAAAAGTTTGACAACTCATCCAAATATACTCAAGGCTAGATTCAAGCTTTAAATTAGGCTTCGGTCTAACCTCAAATTAAACTTCGACAGAAACCTGAGTCCATCCTTGTCGACTAGCCCAAAGTAGTCTCGCATCAACCACTCAGGATTACCTGGTCCACAAGAGCATCCACTATCTAAGCCAAAGCAATAAAAAAAATATCGAATCGTCATGCATAGTCACATACTCATACAACGATTCATGAAAACAATTGACTAACAAATTACATAACATACATGTGAGCATCATATTTGTTTATTCACATGCACATATATGAGTAAATGATTTATCGCAAGATCTTATCAAATCCATCCTTGCTACGCCACTGTCTTTCCACGGCTCCATCCTTGCCACCCTACTATCTTACCATGATTTCATCTTACCGTACCACCGTCTTGCCCCGTCTCGTGTTAGAAATCAACAATTCAATCAAGGACCAGTTCTACCTTGATGAATATTTCAGACAAGACTGAATTCTCTCACATAACCAATTTTCTTCATGTTTTAACTCTTGATTGAAGGGGAAAAATATTTTTCTTCAGCAAAGTTAATCAAGGAGTTAAAACATTTCTTCACATACTACTAACTTCATATTCTCTTTTTCTTACATTCAGATTTCTTCCCAACGACATTTTAGGGATCAAAATTAAATCTATGTTTCAAACCAATATTATGGAAATTAAAATCACAACGGTCTTTTAAAAAACATTTTGGGAATCCAAGCCTTTCACACTCCTTACTAACAAAATCAGTTTTACCCTGATTTTCTCTACCAATAACCACACATCCCTTCATTCACTCAATATTGTTTTCCAAATCCTTTCTCCTAAGAAATTACAACTCCAATGGAACCATATCTCCCAAACAATCAAAGCTATATACCTAGAAGGTGACTCAATATCTCTTGGAAGGCAACTGTGCACTGAAAACTTAGAAGTTATCCTCGTCAACTGGGAACTAAATGATGGTTAATCAAGACAACAATTGAACAAGTAATCGTTGTAAGGTAAAATTTTAAAACTTAATATTAACATATAGATCTCCTAAGCATGCCATGATTGATATAATCTAAGTTAAAATGTTTCATAAATGCTTTTAGGTAGATAAAGCTTATAAAAGAAACCTAGCATCGAAAGGTTGAAGCATTACTAGTTGATGCGTGCTTTCTATCTTTTGGTAGCAGTGTTCTCTTTAAGTAATTCGGTAGCACTTCATTAGCACGAGCTTCCAAACTAGGAGAGCCTCTATGATTGATCCACATGGATCTTTACCAACCAAAACCTCATTGAGGGTGAACCAGTTAGTAGACAACAATTGCTAGACCACTTGAAAACTAACCCAAAAATAATCCAGAAGGCTCACTTAAGAAAAAACCTTCAAAAAGAATTCTTCTATTGTTTGGAGAAACTCGTGAAGGATCTTGAACAACAAAAGATGAAGAGGGAGTCAAATCTAGAGAGAAAATCTGAGCTTAAAGCTAATTTCAGATGTTGTGAATAAAAAGAGGAGTGGAGGCCTATATGGGGAAAAGGGGGAGTGTTAAACTCTCCCTAAATAACTATGTGGGATGGTAATATTCCTAATAAAGATATATCTCCCTAATAAAAATATATCACTCTAATTATTCTTCTCCTTGGAAGGCTTGGCTTTCTCAACCAAAAGTAAAGCCTTAGGATCCTTTTGAATCTTAGGCTCTATGGTTTTTAGCATGTTAACCAACTCGAGTAGTGTGGCATCAATCTTGTTCATGTAATAATTATTCATAAATTGTGAATAAATATCTGTTAATGAAGCAAGAATTAGATCCAAACATAATTTGTGATCCATCACAAAACCCAGTTGAGTCAGCTTCTCTATAAAACCCAATAGTTTAAGAGCATGCTATGGTGTTGAAGTGCCAGCCTGCATCTTCGTTTCGAATAAGAATTTTGACATAACAAATCTCTCAAACTTGGCATGCTCTGAAAAGAGCTCATGAAGATGGAGAATCATGGAATCAAGGTCCATGCTCTCATGTTGTGTCTAAAGCTCAGAATTCATGGTTGCCAGCATTATACATGCCGCTGTTTCACGATCTTTTCTATTCTTCTCCGATGCCTCATGTTCATTAGCATCAGTTTCAACATCAGGCTCATTAGGGAGGGGCTCATCTAAAACATAAGCTATCCTTTCGGATCCGAGGACTATCCTCACCACCCTAAACCAATCAATAAAGTTTGAACCATCTAATTTTTTGGCAAGAATTGAGCAAAGGTTTTTGTTCGGATTCATTGTTCAACCTAGATATATGATAGAATTTCTTTAGACATTAGTATATGTACATGCATTTAATATAAGGTCTTTAATTGAACACATAATTCCTATTATTTTCTCGAAATTCAAATGCCCCTTCTTTTTAAAATCGGGAAATTTGGTTGAAATAATTTTCCTTAGTAGGTAGCATCCATAGCCACTCATCATGGCCCCCCACTATCATAGGTCAAGCCATAATAAGATAACCATGGTTGGAACATTCATTTGCATCTCTTACAATTGTTAATCCTCTTGAGTTCTCTTTCTCGAGATGTGCGTACCCAATTGTACGACTCCTCAAATATATCTTCCATTTGACATTAACTCCAATAATATGGACAACTAACCCATTTTGGTTCAGGATTTAACCCCATCTAGTCTCATGATAAACAAATATTAAGGGAATGCATGTTTTACATTTGCTTACATCTGTTAATAAGGTTTGTATCATGACTTATGTTAGTAAGACTATATACTACCTTAATATTGTGGTCGAGATTTTATTTGTGTCTCTGGTCTCGCCCTAGTCTAGGTCTTATACGATGACATGATTATGAAAATAATAATTTTGGGAATTTTAGAGTTATTAATTCTAAGGGAACATGCTCTAGACTGGTATATCATAATCATTCCATTATGCAAAGACACCACATAGCATGCAAAATAAACAATGTCCATGTTTAAGCCATTTCACCTATGTCTATAAGTTTTAATTTAACAACTTAAACCACGTTTATAAAACCATATGCGGAATCTAATTCCCATACTAGAAATCGACCAGTCATAAAAGTCCCTTGGGTACTTTTAAGTCTAATACCAATGGAGATTTTCAGGTAGAAGAGGCCTCCCTTGAAGTGAATGAGAGGTCAAGTCCAATCCTTGCCAAAATAACAACAGGCACTTCGATTCATTGTACCATGCACAACTATGATTTAAATAATTTGTTCTTTAATTAAGTGAGGTATGGGAAGACCCACATATAAAGCATTTACACATGTGGTAAAACATTACTAATTTATATGATAATCACCTAGACTAAGTTTGAGCAAAAACTTATTCTAGTTATCACATCATTTTCTATGATAGGAATTGAACCCTAAGTCAAGCATAGCATACTTTAATCAATTCATAGAAAATCAACTTTTATCATATTATTATCAATTATGCATAGCATAAAGCAGGCTCTGATACCATTGCTAATTAATCAAGATAGTAATTGAACATGCAATCATTGCATTGCGGTATTTCAAAACTTAAAATTAAAGATGTCCTAAGCATGCCATGATTGATATAATCTAAGTTAAAAAATTCCATAGATTCTTTCAAGTTTATAAAGCTTATAAAAGAAACATAGCATCTAAAGGTTGAAGCATTACTAGTTGATGCGTGCTTTCTCTCTTTTGGTAGTGGTGTTCCCTTTGAGTAATTCGGCAACACTTCATTAGTACAAGCTTCCAAACGAGGAGAGCCTCCACAATTGATCCACACGGATCTTCACCGACCAAAACCTTGTTGAGGAAGAACCTCTTAGGAGACAGTAGCTGCTAGACCATTTGAAAACCAACCCGAAAATAATCCAGAAAGCTCACTTAAGAAAGAGCCTTCAAAAAAGAATTCTTCGATTATTTGGAGAAAATTGTGAGGGATCTTGCATAATAAAAGAATAAAAGGGAGTCGAATCTAGAGGGAAAAACTAAGATTAAAGCTATTATCAGATGTTGTGAATATAGAGAGGAGTGGAGGCTTACATATAGGGAACAAGGGGGAGTGTTAAACTCCCCCTAAATAACTATGTGGGACGGGAATATTCCCATCCCTCATCATGTTGACCGTGCAGGTCACAATGGTGTAAGCCGGGCTTGCTGACCTTCCCGCAAGCCTAGCTTGTGCTCAAGCCCTACCTTAGGCAGTGCTTGGGGGCCTGCAGCTCGCTAGGGCGCAAGCTCTCCCTGCGAGCCCTCTAGCTCTCGAGCTAGCCGCATAGGCCCTTCTCTGAACATCCAGTGTTCGTTTGGGGCTCACTTGAAACATGATGAATCCCTTGCTCACTTCATGCATTTGTTTCCCTATTTCAACTTTATTCCGTTTATTAATTTTGTCTAATTAATTAATAGTTCTTCTAACGAATTCGACAACTTGAATTTTTGGTATAGACCCAGTCTATAGGTTCTTTACTTAGTCCGATAAAGACCCAAAATGTGTAACCTCATAGGATCCCAGAGTATAGAGCCGCTAGAGGTTAACCTAAACTTAGTTTCCCATCCATGAAACTTTAAGCTTAGTATTCCAGATCTATATGGAACCCGATAGCTCTTGATGATTAAATGGGCTTTCTAGCAAAGGCGTATGATCCCCCGATACTTGGAACGCCACATGCCTGTGACTTGATGTGAATCTGCAGTTGTAACTAATTCAATACACTCCTTCCATCAGATTAAGTACCATCCAATTTATTTAGCTCGGATTAAGTGTCAGCTCATGTAATAGACGTAGCTATCCTAGAATTAGACTTGGTCATGATGAACACCACTCGGTCATTATGTATCAAGATTGACTAGAAACCCATTCTATCAATCTTCTGCTCTGGTCAAAGGTTTATGAGTGTATCACATCAACAAGGGGCCCTAAAATACATCTCCCATTATATCACTATATTAGGAGCTATGGATCCCATCTTGTCTACTCTGCTTACCAACATGTGATCATCACTATATCCGTAATCACCCATATGATCTTGATCACTAGGGTATGGATAAGTATAACCCAAAGTATAGCAACTCCTATATAAGGTAACCAATATCTCAAATCTCAGGATACTTATACTACTATTATAACAAGACATGACACGAACACATGGACATAGTTATTTCCGAGTGTCTATCTTATAGCGGTCTCGAAGGTATTACCCGAATACATTCATGTGTTAACTCAAGGTACCACCTTAATCTCGTGAGATTGGTTGCTTGGATCGAATCTAAGAAGTAAGCCTACACATGCTAGTCTGTCTGCTCCATTGATGTCCAGTCTCAATGATACTACGACTAGGGATATTTAGACTATTCATAATAATATGTATGTGCAGTTCTCACACCACATAGCTACCACTATGTTCTCGCACTTTTACGCTATGAAGTAGTCATGGACTTTGTCTCATCAATGTGCATATACATATTTAATATTATACATATATGATACCAGCGAGATACATAAATGAATAGAACATTAATAAGCAACAAAGATGTCTTAATTATTATTAATAATAATTCGAAACTATTTAAACATTATAACTAATAAAGATATATCACCCTAATTGCCTCTAGGGCATACATCATGTCTAATACTAAAAACTTGGAAGATGAATAAACCAACCATAGTAAAAAGGCAAGGCACTAAACACCTGGAAGTCAACCTCGTCAAATTTCTAAAGGGTATGGTGGTCTTCCGTGTTTCAAGGTCAACTTCAACAAAGTCATGTCGGCCCAGGTATGATTTCTATCCCTTACTCTATTCGAGTAGCCATTTTGACTTATGTCAGTAGTGAATATACGAGGGGCAGCCTGTGAGCATGTGATTCTTGATCCCTCTCATGAAACGATAATGAGAAATATTTTCTCTATCCTCTAATGTTTTATTGATCCGCTTTGAAGTTACGAGGAGTTCATAGGAGATCCTTGGTCTTTTAAAGGTCAAAACAAAGCCAAAACCATTCAAAACTAACCCAAAATCAACTAAAAATAATAAATAACATTCCAAAATTTTGTTAAATAATTAAATTAATTAAAATTATAATAACAATTAAATTTTTTTTTAAAAATATATTTTTTAACCACTTATCCCCAGTCGAACCAGCCCAAACCAGTCTAATTTTCAGATAGACCCGGTATGGGTTGGTACCCCCGGGACCGGTCCATTTTGGACCGGTACCGACCTACCCAAATGAGCCGATCCCAGATGGTCAGGACCGGTCATGACTTTCTTGCTGCCTACTCTACATTTTTATGTCCTTTTGCCCTTAACTTTAATTTTTTTTGCCTTAAAAATACCCCCCTTCCTCACATATTTACATTTTTTACCTACCCTTATATAAGCCAAAAAATTAGATTTTTGGAGAAGGGCTTACCTTTCTGGGAAATTTCCTTTGTGAGAGAAAATTCTAGAGAGAGAAATTAGGGAATTTTTGGGAAAAAAGTTAGGAAACTCTCACAATTTCGTTTTCCTACACTTTTTCTCTAAAACTCCCTCCTCCTTTCGGGTTTGAGTTAGAAACTGAAAATCTCGCTCTCGAGTTTCCTATTCCCCTACCTAAAAAACCTTCTTTTCTGCTTCTTTACACCGAATCAACTACAAAAAGACTTCGGGATCTCATTCTTCGGCATTTTTGGCACCAAAACATGCAGGTGCAAGTCGCAGGGATAAGATTCTAAGCCTTTTGAGACTCTTTAGTGTGATTTTTTGTTTTATTTTCTGTCGTTTTTGTAGTTTCAGTCTAATCTATTTATTTTCCTGCTCTTTTTTACTATTTTAGGCCTCACTCGACAGGAATTTTATTTTTCCCCGATATCTGACCACATTCTTGTCATGATTAAATCTTAAAAAATAAAATTGATAAATCGAGTTTAAAATTAATTATTTTATGATAAAAGTGTGCGGGGAACCCGAATTCACTATTTTTAAATTCATTAGCACGCGATTCACCCTGATCTAACTTATTAGGATGATGAATTGGATCTAGTTTGGTTAACTAACTATGTCATGATGTTGTGATATATCTCATGCTAACCTTTATGGATGCAGCTAGTCTAGGTTAGATGTATGTTAGGGTTTTATTTTCCCTTCGGGTATTGCAATTGTAAATAAAAATGTATTTGTAGATCATTTGTATTTATGACCATTTGTATATTACCCTTGGTTTGTATTATTATTTACCATACCTCCTTTTATGTTAGAAGCCTCATATTTACTTTATTTATTGATTTATTTATTTTTGCGACTTTATTTATCGCTTTTCGCATGTGTATGTCTCACTCTACTATAAACCGAAAATGACTAAAAAATAAATAGAAATATCTTAAAGGGGTTGTTTTCTTGTAATTAAAAACTCAAATAATGACGAAGTAGATAACTCATCCGAACCCAAATCTCTTTACTACAGTGTGGCTTAAGCTTAACGGATCCAGGCTATACCGAATTTCTCGGAAGAGTTGATCCGGGTGGTGACTCCGTAACAACATAGGCAAGAGGTTTAGGCCTCAAGTATTTCAAAGCATTTCTCATCTGATTTTTTATTTTCATAAAACACCCACACCCCATCTCACAGGGCCGGCGCTTCACGGGAACCGCGCGGATCCAAAAACATCGTTCACTCACACCGGGGGTAATATACAAATGATCCCAAATACAAATGATCTACAAATAAATTTTAATTTATAATTGCAATACCTGAAGGGAAATTAAAACCCTAACAGGCATATAACCTAGACTACTTACATCCATAAAAGTTAGCACGAGATATAACACCACATCATAGCACAGTTAGTTAACCAAAGTAGATGCAATTAATCATGGATATAATTTAGATTAGGGTGAATCGCATGCTAATTGATTTAAAAATGGGGAATTCAGGCTCTTCGCTCTTTTATCAAAAAATAATTGATTTTAGACTTGATTTAGCAATTTTATTATTTAAGACTTAGACATGGCATAAATGTGTTCAGTTTTCGAGGAAAAATTGTTTTCCCGTTATATGGGGCCTAAAATAGTAATAAAGAGTAGGAAACAAAATAAACTATGCTGATAATACAAAACAGATAGAAAATAAAACACAAAATCACGCCAAAGAGTCTCCAAAAGCTCAAAATCTTACCCCCCCCCCCCCCGACGTGAATCCTCAAATTTTGTAGTTAGAAATGCCTAAGAAAGAGATCTCGATGTCTTTTTGTAGTCAATTTGGTTGGATCATTGATAAATGTATAATTACACTTATTATTATATAAATTTTATCCAATAAACGCTATAGTTTTAGTCATTTTTATACTTCATATAAAAGATTTCACATGGTATGTAGTTGTTTTGATGCAAATGCAAATACTAAGTAAATCTTGGGAGTAAAATGAGCTCAAGTGGAATTCTATGAAAAAAGAGTGAAAAAAGGTGCAAAAAGATGTGTGGAACTTAAAGATTTGGCTTAGGATCGAAGCTGTCGAAGATCGGTGAAGTTACAAGGATATTTCTGAACAAAACTCAATTCACGGTCGCAACAATACCTCATGGTCACGACCCATTCACTTTTTAAACAAAAATCTGCCAATCAAAGGTTCAGGGTCGTGACATGTACATCACGGTCATGACATGGATGATTTTCTGGTATTATCTTCTTAACTACCAACCGCCAAATAAGTATGATCAACCGCCATCAACTACCAACGAACAAACACTTATCAGGAGTCAACCAATCATGAAAAGGTACTTATCCATTATGGATTGAATCAAAGCCTGTCAACCAATCATATTGAAGAGATGCAATCTTTCACCAATGGATGTGACTCTTCATTTGGATAGACGCAACCCTTCAAGCTCTATAAATAGGGCTCAAAATCCTCAACAATTTCGTGGACTTAAGAGGGCATCAATCGTGCACCACCAGAAAAGGAGAGCATTAGAGTGCAATTAGAGAGAGATATAGTGTGTGTATATATATACATATATATATATATGTATGTATATATATATATATGTATATATATATATA
>CATIWQ010018287.1:0-23079 GCA_949673415.1 Euphorbia schlechtendalii | reverse complement strand
ATAGACATATCATAAACTTTGAAATAGAAAGTATAAGTAGAAAGCAAAGCAAAGTTGTAAGGTATGCAAGTGAAAGCTAAAGTTGATCAAACCGTATCCACTCTTTAATGGGAGTCATCAATTCCTGCAATTCCTGCGTCTTCTTTGAATTCGGTCTCGACTAGTATAGAACCTCCGCTAGGATGCTATTCTTTGTGAATATCGAACAAACGAATATTGAAGAACAAAAACTTTTATTGATAAGTGATCTGTAAGTATACTTATACAACAATTGCTCGAATATGTAGAGAAATCTAGTGATCGAAATAAGGATTCGAATCACTTATACATTTTCTCGCTAACACTTATGAACTTTGCGAAAACTAGATAATTTTACTCTTTTTCTACGCACACATTATATCTCTCACTTTTTCTAATTCCAATGCCATGAAATTTGTGAGGTTTGGAGCCCTATTTATAGAGTTTGAAGGGTTGCGTCTATCCATACGAAGAGTTGTGTCCATTGGTGAAAGATTGCATCACTTCATTGTGATTGGTTGAGAAGTTTCAATCTTTTCCACAATGGATAGGCACCTTTTCATGATTGGTTGACTTCCAAAAGGTGTCTTTTCATTGTTAGTTGATGTCGGTTGATGGCTGTTGATCGTCCTTATCTAGCGTTTGGTAGTTAAGAAGATTTGACCAAAAAACAGTCCAGGTCGCGACCGCGATATACATGTCATGATCGTGAATACTTGTTTGGTAATTTTCTATTCTGAAGAATACTAAGTCGCGATCACGAATGGTTATCACGATCGTGAAATGTGTTTTTCTTCAGAATTCTCCTATAACTTTACCGATCTTTGACAACTTTGATCCTAAGCCAAATCTTTAAGTTCCATGCATCTTTTTGCACCTTTTTCACTTTTTTACATAGAATTACACTTTAGATCATTTTACTCCCAAGATTTACCTAGTATCTGCATTTGCACAAAAAACAACTACATACCACGTGAAATCTTTTGTATGAAGTATAAAAATGACTTAAACTATAGTTTTTAGTGTATAAAATTAATGTGATAATAAGTGTAATTATACACTTATCATACCCCCACACTTAACTTTTGCCTTGTCCTCAGGGTAAATTCAACAGAAGTGTATAAATTGGTAATCAAGTTTGTACCTCATTTGGCGAAAGACTATTACAGTGAGCACCACATTCCCACATTGCAAAAGATTCAAGTAGAAGTTCGAAATTTCCCACAAATTAGTAATGTGCAATTTATATAGCTTAGTTGCATACCTTTGCTCTCAATGGAGAGTCAACCGAATCACATCTTCATATAAGCGTTATATGCGTACTCGAATATTACCTTCTCTTAAGCATAGTATAAAGTATAAAGGATAGAAAAAGCACACTTTGAATAATTTTCTCTCAAGGCATTTTTAGGTAACCTAGGTTGCTAAAATACTCTTAGTGGTTGCATTTTATGATCCATATCACTCCCCCCTTTTTTCAGTGGTTGCATTTTATGCTCCATACCACTCTCTCATTTTTTTAAGCATATATTTTTGAAGTACTTTGTACTTTGCACCCATTTTTCATGCTATGCTTTCTTTTTTTTACTCATGGAATGGTTGCAGTTTCTGCTCCGTACCATTCCTCACCTTTTGCATAACTCATTGGTTATCCTCTCTTTCTTTTGATTTTTATTTTAATACCCTCATCCTTTATTGATCAATTTCAAAGTATTATGGCTATAGTTTCCCACCACTTTAAACACACACAATACTTATAGGACTTATTCGAGATTTGCATATAAAACTCATAGTAAGAAAACCATTAGATATTACTCCACTTAAACTTATCGGAAGCATTAAACTAAAACTATATAACTTATACTAATTTATGTTGCATTGAATAATATATTGAAACTTACTTGGAATGTTGCATTCGAATGTTACTCACCACTCATCCTTGTCAAATGGTTAATGTTGTGCTAAAAATGCTCATACCCTCAATGTGCGCTTAAACTCGAAACAAAAATTTTGTTCAAAATTTGCACTAACATTAAACTTGTAATACCTAACACACAACATAACCTTGGATAAATGTTAGTAAAGTATAAAAATAGATAATGTATGAAAATCAACAAAAATTTTCAAATTCTTCTATTTTTTATTTTATTCAATTTTTTTTGGATTTTACGGGATTTTTACAAATGTCCCCCACACTTAAAGAATACAATGTCCTCATTGTGAGACATTTAATAAAAATCAAAATTTAAAAACTAAACCTAGTCTAAAAATGATTGAAAAAGAGAAAGTAAAGAAAAGAATAAACCCGTTCTAATGTGAAGGAGAATCCGAAGGACTAGGATTGAATTGACAATTTTATTTCCTAAAGAATGAAAGTAATTTTTGAAGCACCAATTTATTACTTTTTTTTAGAATCTTCATGTCTCTTTTCATAACTCCAAGTTCTGCTTGGCAATTGTCCAACTTTAGTTACATGCTCGCCTTCCAATCTTCCAAAGCTTCTTCTTCTTCTACTTCAAGCATTGGGGCTTTTCCATGTCGATGGCTAACGGTCGGATTTGATGGTCCGATGGAAGAATGTTCATGAGCCAAGTTGAGCTTTTTGGTGCGGTTGGAGTAGGAGTAGAAAGAATATACACCATGGTTCTCTTGAAGTAATCCGGTGTTCTTTAAATAAGTCCCATCCATGTAGTGAAATACTCACCCGGTTGTTGGACATAGGGGAGTTTACCTCTTGCACCCAAGGTGATAGCGACGATAATTTTGGCCCCTCAAATCTTGTTTCTCATGCATGTTGAGTTCTTCTTCATCATATCCCATATGAAATCCACAAATTCCGCTTTTTGTTTCATCAAAGCACAAGAAAGAATAAACAAATCTTTCTTTTGGACTTTGGTATTCTCTACTCGATAAAATACCGAAGTGGAAAGGTATTTGTGGAGAAGAAGAATGCATTCATCCTTAATAATTTTGTTAGGAGAGTTTTTAAGATCGAAGACTCTCTTACCCGATAGTTCTGCCCAAACTCGATTTGGTTGAAAAGAATCCGTCATGCTTGATGAATTGACAATTTCGAATCCGAACCATTCACTCATCATCTCTCTTATGACAGTGTATTGTTGTTCTGATTTCGAAACTGAATCACCCTCTTCCTTACATCTTCATAGTCGAATGTTACTAGACATTTGAGAATCCAATCTTGAATTTGTGGAAAACGCAAATCCACAAACTTTGTGAGTCCAAGAGCCGAAAGATAAACCTCCATCTCTCTACGGAGATTCAGTATTTCTAAGAAGGCCAAATATAGGAATATTATCCCGGTGATATCCAATTTGTTGAGCTTTTGAAAGCGTTTTCCTTCTTCTCTTATCCTTAAAGGGAAAGGAAAATCATACTCTTCTTGGTATGATTGGGTTTCTCTTCTATTTGCTGATTTCTTGACACGAGTCATATTGGATTGAAGTAAAGGTTTGAAAAGGTTTTCAATGTAGAAGGTTAAAGATGAAGAATTTCAGAGATTTGTAAGCTTTTTAAAGGTGTAGTTCTTGGGTTCAACTTGGACCTATTTATAGAGGTTTAAGAGGTCTCTAATTAGTCATACTTGATAATATAGCCTTTTATGCTCAAAACTAACCGTTAATGGCGGTTTTAGCCATCTATAGCGTGTCAGATCGCAATCTGTAACGGTTATAATTTACCCGTGTCACGATCACGAAGGCCAGTCGCAATCGTGATTTTCCTCACGATAGAAACAGAATGTTTGATATTCAATATTCACGAGCGTGAATTGGGTCACGGTCGCGATCTTCTTTATTCTTCAAATTTCTTCAATTTTTAGACTTGTACCTATAAAAACTTAGAAACAAAAATACAAACAAACTTTGTTAAATACAAAAGATAAATATTTACTATTATACCTTGATTTTTTTTCAGGATGATAGTAATTGAACATCAATGTCTTGTCGTTCAAATTTTCATTTCATACTTAACAAATATTTACAAACTAACAATGAAACACAAACAAACAACTAAATAAAACACAACTAAAATGAAAAAACTCCTAAATCTACATGAAAAGATGAAATTTAATTAGAGGGGAGTGATTCTCTCATTTGGTCAATCTTGTAGTAAGATTCCCTTAGATCTCGCTCAACATTAAAAATTTTGGTATGAATGTCCACAAATTTCCTATGGATTGAAATCTGTCCTTCCATAAGGTCATTCAACCTTCTACGGAGGTTGGAAATTTTACGCTCTTCTTCCTGCGCATTTTCCCTCTGTCTGCTTCCACCCTTTCATCCCATGATCTCCAATCATAGGTTATTCTCTCTTCTCCAATACACCTTACCAGGAAATTATGCTCGAAAAAGACTTCCGTTGTTAACTCTGGAATCATGTCTTCACTGGTAAAGATTTCTGTGGCATAGGGCATTCTCCCAATTTGGCCCAACAGATTCACCATAGTTCGACACCCATATTCTTTAAGTCTGGGATTTTGAGCAGCAGACATCAATGTCTCCATCATTATCCCCAAAATATCAACAAGTGTGTCATTCCAAATTGCTTCTATCACGAATAATTCTTCAGGAATGACAAGATCGAAATTGGACTTGCCAAAACAGTCCACCACTCAAATAAAAGTGTAATGCAAGTAAACTAGGATTACGAATCCACTAGCTATAGGTAGATTCTTGTTTGAACTCGGTTTGGCCAGTTAAGCGATTCTAGGTTGGTACAGGATCCCAACTAGGAAGAATTTTGTAGAAGCACTCCCTCGGAAATCCCATGTACTTATCCAGAGACTTCCTTGTCAGTTTGTATTCTTTCCCATGGTGTCGATAGACTAAACAGTTTAGCCTATCATTCCTCCATGCCCGTGTGACCAAAATTTCCATGCAATTGTTCACACTATTCCCCAGAGTCATGTTCAAGTAAATGACAAAGTTGAGTATTCTTAAATAATACATAACTCTATCATATAAGCCAAGATGAATGAAACTTTCCTATGGATAGTGTAGGAACTTTTGAACTCAGTATCTCTAATGATCTCGAAATGGTCTCCCTCTTCTCTTGAATGGATTGGGAACGGTGCCTCGTACCATTCTTGAAGATTCATCGGTGGAACTAGACTTGATTTGTTTGGTATAACCATTTTTAAGAAAAAAAAGTTTTTGAAAGGAATAAATGAATTTCAATTTTAGAATAGTTTACAATTGGAAAAGAAGAATTCAGATTGCAGAAGTGAGTAAGTGATGAGCAGTCGTGCATCAATTTATAGAAGGTAGTGGAAAAAACTATCGAATAACTGCTCAACTGCTGCAGTTATCGCACAGGTCACGATCGTGAGTATATGTCGTGAACGTGACTAACAGAATTTTAGAAACAGAAATATTTAATTAGGAATTCATGAGCGTGAATGGAAGTCACGAACGTGAATAGGAAAAATAGAAGAAAATCTTCTATTTATCAAGAATTAAGATGAAATATTATAATGACTCACCTCTAAGATGATTATTTCATAATCTTTTCACATCTAAGATTAGAAAATTGTATAATATAGAAAATGAAATAAATAGATATAATTAGTATAAATACAGTATCTCCAGTAATTAATCTATAGAACGCACTTGCCTTCCCCGGCAACGGTGCCAAAAACATTATCGTAAGATTTCAACTCTAATGACTCTGAGGGGTTATATTCTAAAATGAAGCCAAAAACCTTGTTCCCCACTTTTCTACCGATAAGATAAAAGTTCAAAATACGAACAGGTGTTGTCAATACCTCTTATCTAAATAAAAAATGGTGACCAGTGCAAGTATACAGTTATGATGTAGGTTTAAAACATATCGATCCCACAGGGAAGGACCAGCTCTAAAGATCGACAAGAGAAGCAGAAGAAAGAAAATAAAATAGATTTGATTTTAGTTAGGAGGATTGGAATTATGGATGAATAGATGAATGTATGAAAGATTAGAGAAGATAAAAGTATATAGATTTTCCCTACGAACAAGTATAGCAAAGAAAACATGTAAGGTCATCAAAGATATTACGTTCACTAGATTAATTTAACAGACTCGGTTCTATACACTCAGATATTCAATTATTCACCGCAGATCAACACATGAAATGACTTTTCTAAATCTACTACAAATGAATTAAGATGATTATATAAACTTGGATAAAAATATTACTAAGCTTAGTACGGGTCGCTCTCACATAGCCACATTTAGCAAGTTACCATTCCAAAAATGTTAGCTCACTAAACAACGTTATAATCACAGATCCAGTGATTATACATAATCTCGTTAACCCCGAAACTACTCTTAAAGTTAACTCAATAGCATATAACTTGATTAATATAGAAGACTCAACAAGAAATACACATTATGACACATAGACATATCATAAACGTCGAAATAGAAAGTATAAGTAGAAAGCAAAGCAAAGTTGTAAGGTATGCAAGTGAAAGCTAAAGTTGATCAAACCGTATCCACTCTTTAATGAGAGTCGTCAATTCCCACAATTTCTGTGTCTGCTTTGAATCGGTCTCGACTCGTACAGAACCTCCGCTAAGATGCTATTCTTTGTGAATATCGAACAAACGAATATTGAAGAATGAAAACTTTTATTGATAAGTGATATGTAAGTACACTTATACAATAATTACTCAAATATGTAGAGAAATCTAGTGATCGAAATAAGGATTCGAATCACTTATACATTTTCTCACTAACACTTATGAACGTAGTGAAAACTAGATAATTTTACTCTCTTTCTACGCACATACTATATCTCTCACTTTTTCTAATTCCAATACCAAGAAATTTGTGAGGTTTGGAGCCCTATTTATAGAGTTTGAAGGGTCGCGTCTATCCATACGAAGAGTTATATCCTTTGGCGAAAGATTGCATCATTTCATTGTGATTGTTGAGAAGTTTTAATCTTATCCACAATGGATAGGCACCTTTTCATGATTGGTTAGCTTCCAAAAGGTGTTTTTTCGTTGGTAGTTGATGGTGGTTGATCGTCCTTATCTAGCGGTTGGTAGTTAAGAAGATTTGACCAAAAAACCATCCAGGTCGCGACCGTGATATACATGTCACAATCGTGAATACTTGTTTGGCAATTTTCTATTCTGAAGAATACTAAGTCGCGACCATGAATGGTTGTCACGACCGTGAAATGTGTTTTTCTTCAGAATTCTCCTTGCAACTTTACCGATCTTTGACAGCTTTAATCCTAAGCCAAATCTTTAAGTTCCACGCATCTTTTTACACCTTTTTCACTCTTTTTACATAGAATTCCACTTTAGATCATTTTACTGCCATGATTTACCTAGTATCTGCATTTGCACTCAAAACAACTACATGCCACGTGAAATCTTTTATATGAAGTATAAAAATGACTTAAACTATAGTGTTTAGTGTATAAAATTAATATGATAATAAGTGTAATTATATACTTATCAAGGCTCCATCTATCATTTTCATAATCATCTCTAGTAAATTGGGGTTGCTTCCCAATAATGCTTGGGTAGCCATCCAACGCTCATGATAAGATTGGAAAACTTCACCCTCCTTTTACTTTACTTGATCTAAATTTTGAATAGTGGTTTTAAGTTTAGAGTTAAACTCATAGTGTTCTAGGAAAGCTTTGGATAAACATTTCTAATTATGACAAACCTCGACGGATTGGGTAGCATACCATTTAGCGACAGATGTCGAAGTGCACAAAAACATTTTGGCTTGCCCATCCATCAAACCTTTCATTTTCATCACATTCTCATAGTTGTTGATGTGCACCAAAGGTGGATTGCTTCATGTAACTCAATTCAAGAATAATATGCGAGGATAGAAATTATATACACTACATTATCATTGTGTAAATATAATATAGACATAATGTTGGCATAACATTGACATAGTATGCACATGGCAAGAACATAATATAGATGTAAAATGGACATGGCATGTGCGTAGTAAAATATAGGTCAAATGCATCAACACCCCCCTAAAGTTGGTTCAGAAAATCAGATGCCACCCTTAACTTTCAAAAGGACCAATTGCCCCCCTTAACTTGGCAAAAATGCATCAATTTTCCCCCTCAATGCCACGTGTCAACTTTTGGTTGAAGAGAGAAAATTCAGAAATATGACATATTTGAAGAGTCAAACTAACCAAATTCTGACATGTGGCCTTTGTTAGACATGATGTATACCCTAGAGGTAATTAGAGCGATATATCTTTTTTAGTTATAATGAACAAACAATTTTGAATTATTATTAATAATAATTAAGACATCTTTGTTGCTTATCAATGCTTTCTGTTTATTATTGTATCACGCTGGTATCATTTATGTTTAATATGTATACGCACATTGATGAGACAAAGTATTTGATTATTTCATAGTGTAAAAGTGCATGGACATGGTGGGAGCTATGTGGTGTGAGAACTACATATACGTGTTATTATGAATAGTCTAAATATCCCTAATCATAGTTTCATTGAGACTGGACATCAATTGAAAGGATAGACAAGCATGGGTAGGCTTACTCCTTGTATTAGATCTAAGCAGCCGATCTGACGAGCTGAAGGTGGTACATTGAGTTAACACATGAATGTATTCGGGTAATACATTGGAGATTGCTATAAGATAGACACTCAGAAATTACTATATCCATATGTTGGTGTCATGTCTTATTATAGTAGCAATATAAATATCTTTAGACTTGAGATACTGATTACCTTATGTAAGAGTTGCTATACTTTGGGTCATACTTATTCATACCTTGGCGATCAGGATGACAAGGGTGATTACAGGTATAGCGATGATCACATGTTGGTAAGCTGTGTAGTCAAGATGGGATCCATCACTCTTGATATAGAAATATAATGGGAGACGTACCTTAGGGCCCCTTGTTGAAGTGACACACTCATAAACCTATATCAGAGTATAAGATTGATAGAAAGGGTTTCTAGTCAATCGAGATACATAATGTCTTAGTGGTGTTCTTCGTGAACAAGTCTAATTCCAGGATAGCTACAGTTATTACATGAGCTAACACTTAATCCGAGCTCAATAAACTGGATGGTACTTAACCTGATGGAAGGAGTTTATTGTATTGGTTACTGTTGCAGAACCGGATCAAATCACAGGCACATGATGTTTCAAGTATCGGGGTATCATATGCCTTTGCTAGAAAGTTCCTTTGATCATCTAGAGCTATTGGGTTCCATATCGATCTGGAACACTGAGCCTAAAGGTTCCCATACGGGAAGTCAAGTTAAGGTTAACCTCTAGCGGCTCAATACTTTGGGATCCTATAAGGTCACACACTTTGGGTCTTTATCGGACCATGTAAAGAACCTATGGACTGGGTTTGTATCGAAAATACAATTTGTGAAATCAGTGAGAAGAATTATTAATTGGTTAGACCGAAATAATAATTAAAAGGAATGAAAAGATAGTGAAAAATAGTCAGAGAGAGCAAGGGAATTATCCATTTACGTGTGGGCCCCGAAAAGAACATGGGTTGTTCAAGGTGGGGCTGCGCGACTACCCCGCGAGCTGAAAAGCTCACAGGCCGCTAGTGCGCACGTGTTAGGGGGCTTGTAAGCGCACAAGTGCTGCCCATGCAAGCTTGTAGCTGCAAGCTCGCTTGGCGCGTGACAAGCATGGGCTTACGATTTATGAGGGAAGCCCGTTACATAGAACTCGCCGGTCATCCCAAGGGTTTCCCTACCCATGCGGCTGACCCTCCTGCATGGGATAGGATTTATTTTATACCATGCAGAGTTAGAAGCGGAGTCTAACACTCCCTCATTTTTCCCTATAAATAGGCTTCAAGCCTCTCATTATTCACACACACTAGAAAAACTTAAAAGCTAATTTTCTCTCTATTTTCTACTCTCCTCTTCTTTTGTTATGCGAGATCCTTCATGAGTTTCTCCAAAAAAATTGAAGAGGTCTTATAGAAGGCTCTATGTTTAAGTGAGCTTTCAAGGTTTTATTTTCGGATTGATTTTTGAGTAGTCTAGCAACTGTTGTCAATCGACGAGTTCTACCTCTTCGAGGTTTTGGTCGATGAAGATCCGTGTGGATAAATTCATAGAGGCTCTCCTAGTTTGGAAGCTTGTGCTGTCGGAATTACTCAAAGGGAACACCACTACCAAAAGGGAGATCAAGCACGCATCAACTTGTAATACTTTAATCTTTAGATACTAAGTTTCTTTTATATGTTTTATAAACCTAAAAGCATCTATGGAATGTTTTAACTTAGATTATATCAATCTTGGCATGCTTAGGAGATCCTTAGGTTAATTTTAAGTTTTGAAATTCCGTCTTGCTATGATTGCATGTTCAATTACTATCTTGATTAACCAATAGCATTGAGGGAGATAATTGGTTCGAAATTGCCAACCTAAGGGGGGTATCTGGACCTTTTATAACTTCAGGTGGCATCAATCTTTTTAGCCAGCTTTGGGGGGGTGTTGATGTATTAAGCCTAAAAAATAATATAGGCAAGAGAGACATGGAGCATACATGGTAAAAACACTCATGATATACACATGGCATAAGGGTAACATATACGTGGTCTAAACATGGAAATACATATTATATACATGGTATAAGCATGGTAAACCTACACTAGAATGGCATAAACATGGTTTTAGGTGTAACTATACATGGTATGAATTATTTGTACATGACATGGACATGCGAAATATACATGGTATAAATAAGAAGTTAACGCAAGCATGGTATAGACGTGGTTTTAGGTATAGCCTATACATGGTATGAATGGACATGCAAAATATACATGACTTAGATAGGAAGTTAACTCAAGCATGGGATAGACGAGATGAAGTTACAACCTAAATTACACATGGTATGGTACATCTTATGCATGGTTTAATCATGGTATACTGTGAATAAAACCTAAACATAGCATAAGCATGGTATAAGCATGCATAATTATACATGGTATAGGCGTAGAGATATACATAGTATTGCTTTAATCTAATCATGGTATATTTTGTAAAAATATACATGGCATAGTCAAGATGACAACATGGCATAACTTAAGCTAAACATAATAAAGTCAATGTGACGATGTGGCATAACTTAGGCTAAACTGGCATAGTCATTGAATATACATGGTATAAATGTTAAATATGCATGGTATAGACAAAATGATGACATGGCATAACCTAGTCTATGCATGGTATGGTCTATGAAACATATATGGTATAAAAGTTGAATATACATGGTATAAACAAAATGACGGTGTGGCATAACTTAGGCTACGCATTGTATAGTTCATGAAACATACACGGTATAGATGCTAAATATACATGGTATAGAAAAAATGACAGCATGACATAACCTAGTTTACGCGTGGTATAGTTTACGAATCATGCATGGTATAGATTTTGAATATAATGGTATAAATTGGTTGAGATTTTCCATAGAAATTTCGAGAGATGTATAAAATTTGTAAATAAGTATATGAGACTCGATGTGTGTGCTTGTGTCTACACAAAATGTGTGGTTAATACATGTGACTCGGACCATAAAGATCATATAGCAAGTCATAAAAACTAGCGTGTAGCATGGCAACACATATCACATAGCATGGCAACACGTATTATACAGTTTATATCACAACATTGCAAACAAGGGTTGATTCTTCCAAACATATCCCTCAAATCCTCCTTATTTCTTCGATGTTTTGATTGGGTAAAGCTTTTCTAGAATTAGTCTTGGCTCTAAAAACCTTTGACATCCACAAGTGCGACCTAAACTATTGATTTTGGTGATTTGGGGTAATCCTAAAGGAAAACAAGTGTCATGGCTTACTATATGCAGGCAGAGCGTTGGGTTATTGATGTAGATGGTTCCCACAACACTACGATATACCTCAAACCCTATGAAGGGTATTGAATGTACGATATGGCTGTGAGTGGCTATCCATTGGGCACCCCTAAACCAGTGAAGGGTTTATGCGATGCTTGGCTGAATTTACCAGCTCAAATGGGACATCATGTCCTAAATGTAGAAATTCTATCTACTACAAATGGATATGATATGTTAAATAAAGAATATTGGATAAAATAAACTTAAACAATTTTTCACTACTTCTTCAAATCTTTTAAACTTTGGAAAGTTTAATAGAAAGAAATACTCAATATAGTCACCACTGTGAGAGGATGATGTTTTGACGAGCTTACAAAGCAGGTCGGGTCAATTTCGTGTTCAGGACATAATTCACAGTTAGGGACATATCGCTACTTTTTAGGACTTGTCGAAGATTTCTTCCCATTAAAATTATTCCAAATAAGGGTTAAGCTACTTCTGGACTAATATAAAAGATTTAGGAACCTAAATTCCTAAATTAAGAGTTGCCACCTGGATCAGCTGTTCTAGGAAGATTTTGGTATAGCATCGTTTCTAAGCACAATTCTACACCTTAAATATAGATATTTGGGTTCGGATGGAGTTACTACTTTATTGTTTAAGTTGTTTTTTTTACAAACCAAATTTATACCAAAATTTTGTGTTTAACATATTCATATTGTTTATGATTCATTAAGAAAAATGAAGATGAGAAAAAAGATGTTATTTTAAGCCTAACCTTAGCAAGCTAACACAAAATCATGGCATAAAACAAGTGTTTACACTCAACTACTCGTTCAAGATTTCATACATGGTACTTACAGTGGGTTGGAAACTGAAATTATTTCAAGCAAAGTTGCAAAATAGAGGTTAGACGGAATAAAGACTAAAAATGAGATATTCTACCATCGATCCTGGTAGCTGTGATGTGATTATATTTACCGTAATCAACGATCACTGTACCAGGATCTATCCCGATCTACCGGGTTCGTGGACAGAATGTCCCTATACAACGTTTTACATGCAATTTTTCGATTTTAGGTTCTTTTCACTCAATTTTTATCCAAGTTCATATGTTTAATATATTTTTAAGCATCAACAAACATGTATGAACGTAAATAAAGAGGTTGGAAGCTCGAAGACTTACCTAGAAGCAACATGCAAACCCTTTAGCTTTAAAGTATGGTTTTCAACACCTCGACTTACCAAGAATTGAAATAATAAAGTATCAAGTCTCATATTAGATTTATACCTTTTAGTTTAGAATCCACCTTTGTGATAGATGCTATGTCAAAAGCCTAAAATTAGCCTTCGAGGAAAGTAACGTGTTTGAGATTTGGGTGAAAACCGAATAAGGATCGGAGATGAATAAATAAATGAATTGATCGATTCCTTTGTTTGTTCAAGATTTCTCACAAGTTCAAGAAGAGATTTGGTTTTTCTTTGAGAACTTTATGAATTTTTAGATCAAAAGGTCACCTGGAATATAGAGATTTAAATCATATTTATAGAGAAAAGCAGGTATGATTTGGGTAACAAATCAATCCCTCGAAAAAAAGAAATAAACCAAATCTTTTTTCCAATTTAGGTTGATTACAGTATTGATTTCGTGATCCCACTACCATTTTTTGTGATTTAGAACAGGAAAAATGGCTTTAAGTCAACCAACTAAAGAGGAATTTAAAGTAATTCAGATATTGTGATGTCAATCACGGTACCGTGATAACGAAGGCGGTACATGGATCAATTGATTCCGATATCCTGCCTACCCCAATCGATGACAACTTTGCGATTTTGACTAATTTTGAGGTTTTTTGCGCGATTTTCGGTAGGTTTCGAAGACATATTCGAACAATTGACTTAATTGAACCCAAAATATTTGGCTAAACAATGTACAAAATGAAAATATTTCGTCATTGACTTTTGGGGTTGTGAAAATCTACGCTCATAGCATGTAAGTGACTTCGGCTCTTCGGTGTGAATTCTGGGTCGTTCTCCATCACCAATGCTTGTATCATGGGCTTCTTGGAATTACTTTTCTCATTCATTGCTAACACACTCTAATGTAAGAATGGGAAAATTTTAAATTACGGTATAAACTCAAAATGACGGGGCTTAAAATGCTAGGATCCACGCTTACCGTACCACTTGATGTCGTGGGATCCAAGACGAGATGATCTGCAAGATAACAATGGTGTTAGAAGGCTAGGCCGGACTGATCGGCGTAACCGCTCCAATGTCTAACTTAGTACAAGGCATGGGTAATGAAAGTGTAGAATAATGATGTAGAGTAGAATAATGATGTAGAGTTAGTTACCTTTCATTAGGATTTGTGCTCCTTTATATAAGGAATAGATGGTGATTTGACTTTCTATTGGGTTGTCATGTGTCCGTTACTTTTAAGGTTAATATTTATGGACCTTGCTTAGGCTGATTGGTTCTGTATAAGACTGAGCTATGCTACACCTTGTTATCATATACCATCACACCCCTAGTGTATAATCAAGGCCGGCCCTAAATTATGTATTGTAATCTATGGATGATAATGATGAACTTAAAGTAATTTAAATAGATTGTGCTTTTCCACCGTAATCGTACTGTCTTATTTGATCTTTTTTTTTTACTCACAAGATTTCAGATTGTCTGCTTTGTCTTTTGCCATCTTCAAATGATCTAATTCTACTATAAAATATAATATTAGTTAAATTGATTGTGATGGCTCTTTCTTAGCACCATATAATACAGATTAGTGATCATATTTTACCAAAAAAGAGTGATCATATATATATTTCTTCTAATTATTAATAAGCAAAAGTTATAGTTTAGGAAAAAAGTTAAAAGTTTGTATAAAAATAGTATTTCCATGCAGAAAACGCAAATTAATCACCTTTTATTGGCGATGCAACGCCCCTCATATTATAATTAGCATATATGGATGATGTGTATATGTCCAAATTTATATTATTTAATTTTTATTTGTTATTTGCCTTTTAAATATTAAAATATTATGGAGCTCTCTTTTCAATAATGATTTAAATTATTAATGGATTTATATCATCTCAATTTATGGAGTTTATAGAGTTTCTAATAAAATCTTCCTAACTTTATATCTCTTATTTTATAAATTTATAAATTTCAAAATTCACTCGTCAATTTTTCTTATTTATTTGTCACGTCAACATTAAGCGATAAACTGGTACTTCTTCTCATGTTAAAAGGAAAAACAAAGAACATTTTAAAAAAAATTCGAATAAAAATTAATGCTAAGTTTAGGGGTAACTTGTGTATTTATCACGTCTTCAATTGCAGTATTGTGAACATTATGTTATTATAAAAGTTAAATGCATCTTTACCTCCGTAAACTTGGCACTAAAATTCCATTACCTCTTGAATTATTAAAAGATTCTCTCAACCCCCTGAACTTGGTAAAAGTGCATCGGTTTACCCCTGAACTTGGCAAAAGTGGATCGGTTTACCCCTGAACTTGGCAAAAATGTATCGGTTTACCCCTTGAGTGCCACTTGATTAGATAAGAAAAAAGACATTTTTGAAAAGTTAAACCAAACGAAACCTGGCACGTGGCATTCAATGGGTAAACTAATACACTTTCGTTAAGTTTAGGGGGTAAATTGATATACTTCTATCAAGTTCAGGAGGGTGAGAGAAAATTTTAAAAATTCAGTGAGGTAGTAGATTTTTTGTGCCAAGTTTAAGAATGTAAAGATGTATTTGGTCCATTTTAAATTCCTTTTTCAGTTTGTTAATAGACGAATAAAATTCTTTGTTATCTCATCAAACCACTAAATGAGGAGGGTACTAAATGTACCTACAACCAATTAATTGGGAGATTTGATAAGAAAATAAATTGGAGTAAAAAGAAAAACTTTTTAATGTATTTATATATTTGCTTGTGCGTATATTAATTATATGATGATGAATACGTCCGACTGCATTACAAAAGTTTGCATTATAAAAAAAGTACTTTACAAATGGCACTCAGGTTTTAGATTAATATTATGTATATTCCAATATAAAAAATGTACGATTTCTATGATGACTTAATCATCCTTCTATTTTATTTACCAACGAAATGAAAAAATTCTAGGTCAAATCACTTAAATCCAAATCTCAACAAACAACTTTAGTTTATATTCTCAATAAATCTTAAACGTAAAAAGCTGAATAAATATGTGGAAGAAATTTCGTAACTTATGATTATTAGAAGGTTTTGCACCTTGAAGTTCCACTTTTTTTTCAACTAATGTTTTGAATTTTCGTTTCTTTCTATTAACTCCTTAAATATAATAAAAGTGTGCTAAGTTGTCGTTTATTACTGACGTGGCAAGAAGAGAAAAAAATCAAGAGAATGAACTCATATGTCAAACATTAAGCTGGTATTACGACTTTCAATTATTTTTATTTATGTTTCACATGTTAACTTTTGATTGGTTTAATTTTTCAAAATTTGACATATGATGCGTGTTAAATTTAATAAAGTTATAAATAAATTCAATTACATAAAAATACTTAATAATATTTACATATATGTTTCATTATTTATTAACAAGCAAAGTTTATATTCTAGAATTGAATAGATTTTTTTAAAAAAATAAAAGAAAAAGTATTTAGTTATTGACTCTTTAACCTGCTTCAGGTTACTTGATCAATGGATTTTTTATGAGTTAGTTGTTTAATAAGTTTTCATTTTAACATAACTCCATCTGTTCTTGTCACCAACTCTAGATTTAACCGGTTGAACCTGGGCCCAAAATACTGTTAAAAATTTAATAAGCAATCATAGTATATAAAATGAACCGCCCTAAACTTTTGGCTTTTTCCAAAATTAGAAAGCCAGTGGCCATTACTGAAATTTAATTAATCTATTATAAAGCTACAAATTATCTTCTATTATATATGAACATGAGTATCGTGCCACGAGTGTCGACTAGCTGGAATCCATAATGTGTCCTTTAACTAAAATCAAGTAGAAAAAAATGAAAATGATAGTGCAGAAACTTACTCATGTTTTCTTTTGGTCAATTAAATTGAATGGTATCAATTTTGTAAAAAATGTCTAAAAATGAGTACATATATTAATAATTATTTTTTCTCAGTTTATATCATATTTGATATCTATTTAGCGAATTTTGTATCTCAAAATGTAATCAATTTATCAAAATATTGTTGTAAAATGGCAAAAAAGTTAGAGAAAAGTCACTCAAGAAGTAATAGAAAGAATAAAAAAGAAATTGAGAGCAAAAAAGATTGATCATGAAAAAAAACTTCATTGATTAAAATAAACATAACTTGACATTAAAATCATGTCTTACTCCATATTTTTCAAGGTTAGGCTGTTTCCCTTCAAAATTAGCAAAACTTAATCAGTTTGCACCTTTCGTATCACGTATTATTTTTTATTATACTAACTCTTTAAATATATCATATTTTATTTGTCATCATTCCAATAATAAGCTGACACATGACTTTAAGAATACAAATTGATGTACTTTTTACAAATTCAATGAATTACTTGGAACCTTTGAAAATTCAAAACAACACATAATTAACTTTTATTGTCAAGTTAAGAGGATAACGTATTCATTTAGGATCAACTCAATTCAATAAGGGTGTGTTTATTCATCATCTATAAGAGAAATTAACAGAGGGAAATGAAAGATTTATTTTTTAATATGTTTGGCTATTAGGTTTGGATACAAAATATTTATAATTATTATTATTATTATTATTTATTATTATAATTAATAAATGTTACAATAAAATATTATTATTATTAAAATTGTTTTATATTATTTTTTGTTAATAATAAATTCTTAATAATAATACTATTAGTTATTAAAATAATTATATGAATATTGTTTTTTATTATTTATTATTTTATAATATTTTTAATTTGTTTTCATTAATTTCAATATTAATAATAAATATTAACAATTGTGAGTATTAATAATAATAATAATAATAATATCATTATAATTTAATAAATTAAATTACTATAATAATTATTATCATATATATTATTATTTATTTTATTATGATTAAAAATTGAATATTGTTATCATTCTTAATTTTATATACTAATATTATTAAAATTGATTATTACTTATAGAGATTAAAATTATTAATCATTGTATTATGTATTATTATTATACAATATTATTATAATTATAATTATTTTTATAATATATATATAATAATTTATTTTATTATTAAATATCAATATTAATATTACTTAAATGTTAGCATTTAATTTTTATTATATTTATTGTTATTATGTATTCATTCACTTATATATTATTAATTTATTATTAAAATTATTATGAATGCTTATATATATTTATAATTCATTATTTATTATATATATATATATATATATATATATATATATATATATATATATATATATATATATTATAACAAAACAGTATTATTAAGATAATAGTGTTGGAGAAAGATAAGGAAAGAGAATTACAATACCTAGTGGGGTAATGAACTTACCTTAAAGTGGGTAATCAAAATACCTCAAATGGATAATGAATTTGATTCATTTGTACAATCAAACAATAACAAATTTAAGGGATTCAAAAAATTTTATTCCAACTTCTCTTTCCTAAAACCCTCAACCAAACACTCCCTAATATTGTAAAAAGATATATTATATAAATAACTTGTATACCTGCCAAAAAAAAATATAAATAACTTGTATGTTGTATCATTTCACTTAATTTATGCATGACTACTTTATGTATAATAACAAATAAAACTGATGTGTTAATTAATGAGTTGAAATGTTTTATATCGGAGAAGCTATATTATCACACTAGTTTTGCCACAATTTGCCACACATGTGATCTCTATTATTTATTTCTTGTAATCTAATGTTTAAAAAGGCAATACTGTAAGATTACAAGGAACGATGTGTCTCTTCATCGGAAAAAGAATCGAATAGATGAAAATTTCGGGATGTTCATCCCAACTAAGTTGATATGAGACGCTTACCTACAAACCACTCACTCCATTTTCATTAAATTAATAAGTGTTCTCAAAGGAGAACAAAGTTATTTACATTCGAGCAAAATGTGTGGTTTAATGAAAAAATCATTCATACCAAACGGGAGCAAAATCCTATTACACGAAAAGAAAAAAAGACAACGGTGCAAGCTTGCTAGAATTAAGTCCTCTTCCCTTGGATTGTCTTCAAAAATCACCTTGTTTCTTCTTCTCCAAGTATTCCATGCAACGAGAAACCACAACGAGGTAGCGAAGCCCCTACTCAAACCCATTCGAAAGAGAGTTCACCAACATAATAAAAAATCATATCCTTTCCCTGAAATAACAACCACAACCCCAAGCACTTGAAATAAATCACACCAAACGCTACGAGCTTTTGAACAATGAAACAAAGCATGCTCCATGTTTTCAATCTCCTCGCAAAATTGGCACTTTTTATTATCAATGCATCCTCTCCGTAATAAGAATTTCTTTGACGGTAGACGTTGGTGAAAGACAAGCCACTCAAAAATTTTAATTTTTGAGACAAGACGAGACTCTCAAATGATGTCAAACTTAATTTCCGGTGTCATTAGATTTGATTTCAAGAAGCATGAGCAAAAGCTAGCCAGTTTGAACACATCCGAGCCTCCCCCTATCCACAACAAGCTATCATCAGGCTCGGCAGACAGCAGCCCCTGCTGTAGCAATCCCAATTCCGTCACAAGCTGTCCAAACCACGGGTTCGATTGCAAAATCCACTCTCGTAATTGAGTGCATCGATTACGACTCGAAATCCTTAAGTTATGCTTCCAAAAAGGCCTTGAGAATGGGGTTGAATCGAAAAGCAACAAACAGCCTTCGATCACATTACTATGTGTCCGATTGCATAATGTAAATACATCCGAAAAAAATGTAGCTAAAGGCATGTTCGATGTCCAATTATCATGCCAAAATGAACTCCCTCTTCCATTCCCTACTACCATTTTAATATTTGATTTAAAACGTTCCACATCTCGGCATTAGATACACAACATGCAAAAATTCCTTTCCATATATCGATTAGTACAAATCTCAAACCAAAGTCCCACATGTCCCCCGGTCTAAAGTTTCCAAAGCCACTTTAAAAGAAGACTACTACAATTCACCACTTTGAAGTCTCTAATATAAAGACCTCCTTCGCTTTTCAGTAAAGATACCATTGTCCACTTCACTTTGCTTATACCCCTTTCCGTTGCTTCCCCTTTCCATAGAAAATTCCTCAATATTTGAATAAGCTCGACGTTCACCGTTGAAGGAAGTTTATAAATCGAGAGCAAATAAATTGGGCAGGACGCAAGTACTGATTTAATAAGAACAACTCTCCCACTATACGATAAGCATTGACCCTTCCACCTCTGAAGTCTTCCATGAAACTTAGCGATTAACGGGTTCCAACATGATAGGGGGATACGTTTATATCTCAAGCGGGCACCCAAATATATAGTCGAAAACTTCTCCTTTTTACAACCCAAAAAATCAGCACACCTATCAACAAGCTCATCGTCCGTACTCGCACCCAAAAGAGAGCTTTTATGAAAATAAATACTCAAACTTGAAATTACTTCGAAACATTGAAGAATCCTCATGACCACAGGGATTAGAGACTCATCAGTCGGGATAAAACATAAGGTATCGTTCGCAAATTGGAGAATAGATATGTCACTAGAAGCCCCTTCGAATCGAAACCCCAGAAGTAATCATTTCCTAATACTAGTTTCGAACAATTACTTTAACCCCTCCATGGCTAACACGAAAATTAAAAGGGATATTGGATCCCCTTGCTTCACTCCTCTATGTAGACTAATGGGGGCACTCGGTGTTCCGTTTATCAAAATAAAAGTAGATGAATTCTCTCTACAACTTGATAACCATTTAATCCATCTATCGGCAAAACCCATTCTTCTTAATACCGCATCAATAAACTTCTAGGAGATTTTATCAAAAGCCTTTTGAAGTCAAATTTCAGAGCAAACACGAATATCAAAAAGATCTAATAGAGTGGATAACCTCCGATGTAATAAATGAGCATTCGTTGATGCTTCTACCTTTCACAAATGCTAATTGATTTTCTGAAATCAATTTCTAGAGGCATGGCTTTAAACAGGCAGCAAGGACCTTGGAAGCTAACTTGTAAACTCCGTGAACAATAGCGATTAGCCGATAATTAGCAAGAGCCAAGGATCCTAGGACTTTAGGGATAAGAACCATGAATGACTTTTTAATCGAATTAAGTAGATTCCCGGATACATAAAGGTTGTCAAAAATTTCCATAATGCACTGCTTCAATACATTCCAAAACCCCTTGTAAAAATAGAAATTAAAGCCTTCCGGACTTGGAGCTTTCGCCTTGTTGCATGATCATACGGCTGCCCAAATTTCAACTTCACCAAACGGTGCAACCAGCCCCAAATTAATCTCTTCGGACACCACTTTAAAATCCAACTCTTGAAGTGAAAATGGTACCACTGCCCTTTGACCAAACAAGTTCAAATAAAAGTCTCTAATAGACGAGATAATAACAATATAATCGCTCACCATTTCACCGTCAACATCTAGTTGGCTAATGCGATTGCTACGAGATCTAGCCGATGCCACACGATGATAAAATCTCGTACTATCATCACCTAAGAGCACTCATGACACCCTTGATTATTGATGTCTAATCTTCTCTAAACTTTGCCTCTTGGAAGCTAATTCAGCCCTTGCGAGATACAAGGTTGAATCTGACGAACCATCGATGGGTCTACTAAGCAAGCTCGAAGTGAGTGACACTACACTCGCCTCTAACTACTTAATTGAAGCTTCTAGTTTCCCAAAATTTTCAGCATGACACAGCCTAATAAAGTCCCATAATTTCCTCAATTGAAAATCCACATCCCGCGATGGCCACTTACTACAAATTCCAGCCCACTTCCTTGTGATAAAAGGCAAAAACTCCGAGTTATCCCACCAACAATTAAGGGATCGAAACGTCTTAGCACCCGATGGCTCAACAATATGTGACAAGAAAATAATGGGGAAGTGGTCCGAGAGTGTAGAGTCCACCACTGACAAGTTCATCGAAAACCACAAATCAATTAAATCACATGAAACCATAGTGCGATCGAGACGGGAAAAGGATAGTCAATTCGACCAAGTGTAATCTCTACCACTAAGGGGAATGTCATATAGTCCACTCTCCTCAACAAAGTTATTAAATTCAATCATCGAGTTAAAAACTCCCCCTCCAAACCATTTGAAGCTATGAAGCACTTCCTTAAAATCTCTACAAATAATCACATTACTAAGCCCTGAGATAGCCGATTTCAATTCCTCCCAAAGTTGTAAACAATCACTAATGTTTAAATGGCCATAAACCCACAAAACATGAAATTTCACGTAATTCAAACTAAAATGCACAAGAATACATCGAGTGGCGCAATGAATAACATTACCTTGCAATAATGTAGTGTTCCACTTGATAAGAATACCACCCGATCATCCATGAGCAGGTAAAAAGCTAGTTTCAAAATCATTGTGCCCCTAAAATCTACGCATTATTTGGTCTGAAGCTACCACGATTTTTATTTCGATTAAGCAGAAATAATCCAAACTCCATCTTCGAATTAAATTACATACCAAAAATTACTTCGCCCCTTTTACCACCCCTCCTCGGTAATTCCAACTCAGCAGCCCCGTCGTTCCTCTAACGCTTTAACAATGACATCAACATGTTGTCCATCAAATATACCAATCTCCTTTCCCACATTGAAAGTTAGCGCTTCTTCACCGAGTCTCCTAATGTTGTCACTTGCCCTTATGATCACTGATAAGTGTATAATTACACTTATTATCATGATAATTTTATACATTAAACACTATAGTTTAAGTCATTTTTACACTTCATATGAAAGATTTCACGTGGTATGTAGTTGTTTTTTATGCAAATGCAGTGACTAGGTAAATCTTGGAAGTAAAATGATTAAAGTTGGAAATCTATGCAAAAAGAGTGAAAAAGGTGCAAAAGGATGCATGGAACTTAAAGATAGGGCTTAGGATCGAAGCTGTCGAAGTTCGGTAAAGTTACAAGAAGAATTCTGAAGAAAAATACAACTCATGGTCGCGACAACCATTCG
>CATIWQ010018274.1:0-18397 GCA_949673415.1 Euphorbia schlechtendalii | reverse complement strand
ATATATATATATATATATATATATATATATATATATATATATATATATATATATATATATATATATATATTAATTAGAAGATTTTGTTTAGCTTGTTGTCACGTATAACTTTTTGTTCATAGTAAACATAACTGAAAACGTTTGTTTAATTAACTGTATCAAGCCCTCAGAAATGTTATTTGAACAAAAACGTAAAAAAATCTGTAATTATGTAGAAATTATATTGAAATAGATGATATATTTGACGAATTTTAATATGTTCATTTACCGATTATATCCATAATATAATTACAATGTTAATTAAGTTAAGTTTAAAATATGATTTCCATGATTCCATCTCTACAATATCAGGACTTCTGAAAAATATCAGAGTACATAAAAAATATCTCACATACAAATCTAAGGTTATAATTATGGCAACTTCAGAAAATCTTTCACATTAATTTATATTACTGCTTTATTCTTCTGAAATTTTAGCCTACTAATTATTTATTTTCTATTGTATATTTGTACATTTATCAATTAATCAATAATTTTCTTAATTTTGATATCGAGTTCTTAAACATATATAAAAAAAAAAAAAAAACTCAAATCAATTGTTAAGTTGGATAGATCGGTTCAACCAAATTACCATGTTTGCTGCAACTATCAAAGCTAAGACAAATTATTATTATACAGAGAATCTGATTAAACAATACTATTCTCTTACCTATTAGATCAGACACTGAAAAACTAATATTATAACTAGTAAATTTATTGACACTCAATCTTAAAGTAATACTGTATAAATCCTTATCATTCTACTAGTCATATAATAATCCATTTTTAAAATATAGTTTTAATGCAAATGGTCTGTGTTAGCCCCAGCAAAGACCAAACCCTAACCCTAAAATCCGAATTATCACATGATTATCCTATTTCACACGTAATTAATAAAGTATTGATTAGTAGTAGCACTAATTAATTGTTTAGATTAACCCCAATAAGTAATAATTATTTATACAGCTCATAAAACTAAGATAGCCAAGGTAGTGACTAAATGAAAAGAATGAGTGAATTGTGTGTAGTTTAAGTTAATTAAAAGCTGTAAATTAATTACAACTTACAAGTAAGTTTTTAACAAGAGTATGCGAGGAAGAACTATCTCCCGCCAACTACAAAAATTTTAGCTGATTAGACCTCTCCATCCATTTATATCAATCTTTTGGCTCACCTAAAAGATGCCAACTCCACAAAACTGTTCATACATTGGGTTGAACCGGACCTTATCAATTTTTTAACTAAAAACATGACATGTTCATGATACTATCAAAACTTAGAACTTAAAATGGGTTTGGGCAGGCTTAAATTGTGATTTTAAAGCTCAATCCATGGACCATCAATATTTTATTCTTCTGTTCAATATTTAGAGCACTAATTTTTTCTAGACTAAATAAAAATAAATCTTAGTAAATTTTATAATAACATCGAAATTGCTTAATATGTAATAAGTTTCCCCGTTGATTGGCACACGCGACTAGGAATTTTATTTGGTGAGGGGCAATTGACAAACAGAAGCTTGTTTCAGCTCCATAGAACTTGTGTATGAAAACCTTAAAGAGAAGGCGGTCTTGGATTGAAATGCTTGGCAACAATAAATAAATCTATGCTTTCAAAACTTGCTTGGAACCTCATGACAAGTAAGAATTTATGTTATGAAATTTAATTCAGCGTTTTATCAAGAATGACTTGCCGCTTACTTGGATCTCCAATTCAAGTATTTGGAATTCAGTTAGAGATGTCTATGGGATGGTTTGTGACAATAGTAGTTGGTTTATCGGTTCGAGTTCGAATCTAAATTTCTGGAATTCGAATTGGATAAAGCCAACGGCTGGGGCAAGATTGAGTTACATGAAGGCAATATTTGTCTATGAAACCGGATAGAGTTCATGACTTTTTCATAAACAATACATGGCAAAATTTACCTACCTCTATGCACAATTTAAGGGCTGATATAACCAATATCACCCGAGTAGAAGACGAGGCTGATTGTTGTGTTTGACATCTAGTAAGTAGCGGCATCCTCACTGTAAACTTATTTTATCATTGGCCACGTGGTCCGGGCATTACTTGCGATGTGATGAAATCAATATGGTACAGATTTATAGCTCTCTCACATTCGTTGATTTGTTGGAAGGCTATCACTGGCTGCATTTCAACGCATAAAGTCATTCATAAGAATGAAATTCAACTTGTTTCCATTTGTTCCCTTTGTCGGGAAGCTGTGGAAGACAGAGATCATCTTTTTGTTCTTTGTCCTTTGTCTTTGCAGGAGTGGGCAACCATCTCCTCTCTTGGAAGCCATCGACTCAACCTCGAATTTAAAAACACTTTTTACAGCAGCAATGGAGCAACGATTCAACTTTCAGATTCTTTGGAACTCGGTGTCAATGTAGTGTTGCTGATATGGAGCATGCGAAATAATATTATTTTTGACAATGGGAAATCGAATATTCATGTGCTATTGCGTAAACTATGAGCTATTTTGAGGAATATGGACATTATGGGATTTGGCTTTGTTTGGAATTCTTCGTGTTGAAAGGGGAATTCTCTCAAATTTGCTGTTGAAACCGAGACATCCTAGGGTACCAAGAATTATTCCAGTCACTTGGATTCCACCTCCACTTGGTTGGATTAGAATTAATAGTGATACATCTTTGGTTTGCTCTCACGGTTCCTCAGTTGTAGAGGAATTTTTACAGATCATTCAGGTACATTTCTCCATGGCTTTGCTTTTCCCTTGGAGTCGACATTTTCTTATATAGCTGAACTACATGCGGCATTATACCAAAGTCGAGGTTGGAATAAGGTTTGGCTTGAATCCAATTCATTATATGTGGTAGTTTTCTTTCGTACGAAAAGTTCTCAAGTCCCTTGGAGCATTTGAAAGGATTGGAAAACATGCCTCAAAAACAAGAAGTCGACGACAGTTTTGATTTTCCACATATACCATGAAGGAAATAGAGTTACTGATGCAATGGCTTTCCATGGACGGATCAACCAAACGTCTTCTAGTTGGGATAGTATTCCTCCATTTTGCTCATATTTTTTTAGACATGATTTAGTTGATCGAACCACCTTTTGGTTTGTTTAGTTAGTTTCAATTTTTTCTTTCTTTAGTTTCTTGTCAACCTTTTTCTTTATTTTTCTTTAATAAAATCTAGGGGTTGGGAGTTTGTAGGCTTTCGAGAATGCCAACCTAATTGGGATTCTCGCCCTACGACCTCCTTTCCTCACCTAATTCATTCGAAAAAGTTAATTAAATTAATGCATAATTCCCCTCAGCATACCCAGCTAATTAGTTTGACCAAATTTAGAATTTTTCTCACAACTTTAAGATAACTTTTCAAGTCCCTCTCCATTAGAGTCAAACCCTAGCAGAGCCGCCACATATGCAACCATGATTTCACCACCATCAACCACCGTAATTGTCGCCAGATTTTGATCAACCATGACAACCAGTCTGCTGCTTCTTTCATATGTTTGGTTTCTAATCGGCCATATCTTCAATCTATTGATTTGCTGGTTCGTTGTTAAAAACCCTAACAGAGCGATTCCGGAACCTCCTAACCATCTTTCCAGCAGCCACCCCCAACCACCATCAGAATTGCCGGAATATATCTCGCCAGCATATCAATAACAACTTCCTCACCAGTGCAACGATTTGACTAAAAACCCTAACTCGCTATCCCATTCCATATAACCCTCTTCAATTGCATAACTGATTTGCTTCCTAATTTACCAATCTGTTTGTCTGCTGGATTTCGTCGAATCTATGATTTTCCATGAAGTTATCATCATTTATTTGTTCTAATCGTATTATGATCGTAACCATAATGGTAAGGTTGCTTCTTGCAACGAATCCATGTTAACCTAGCTCCCCAAGAATGAATTTAGATTATTTCAGGGACAAGCAATTCAATCCAATTTTGCAATCAACATTCGAGAACAATGGGGTAAGTTGGGTCCTTAATTGTGTTTGTTTCTTGGAAGTTCTTGTTTATATGAAAATTGTTTATTTAAATTCTTGAATTTCATGAGCTATGATTCATTGTATTCTTGATTGGTTCTTGAGTAATTTTACCATTAGGATTAAGCCAACCCCCCATCTTGGAGAGAGATAAGTAGATGACATCAGTCCCTCTCCCAATGCAACCATAGAGAGTTAGTAGAAGTCACCGATCCTCTATTCGGTGCACCCTCTAAAGACAGAGATAGGTTAACGATACCGGTTCCTCTCACAATGCAACCAAGCTTGATGGAAATAGGTAAAAGTCACCAGTCCCTATCCTAGTGCAACCAAGAGAGTTAGTAGATGATAGGTTGTAAATCCAACATGTTTTTGTACTCAGTTTCATATCTTTATAAGTATGTTTTAGTCTTTATGGGTTTTGTTTCTATTGTTTCCTATTATTTAAGGGTTTTTAGGTGATTTGGATGAAAGTTGGTTAAAACAGTCAAAAACAGCATTTCACTGAGATCTTGGTACTTCCACCGAGAGCGGTAGTTAGTTCCGTCAACTTTCGCCAATTCCAGAATCTTCTAGAATGTTAGAAACACCTCCAGTTTGAAGATAAGAGAATAAAAGTCAATGGATAATCACCAGTTTGGGCAAAGTCTATCTTCAAGGAGTTTTAACTCAAAGAAGAGTTATTCTCCTTTATAAACTCTATTTTGAAGAGAGGATAAACTCTATCATTTATCTCCAAGTAAAAAGGCTAAGGTTAAGACCAAAAGAGGAAAAAAGGTAATCAAAGACTAAGAGCAATGGATTCGGCCATATGGCTATAAATATAGGCCGAATCCTATAAGAAGAAATAGTCAAGAATTCGAAGTTAGATTTCAGTTTTAAGTTTTCTTAGTATTAGTCTATTGTAATCCGAATCCAATTTAGTTTAGAACTACATTATTTTCCGTCCTTATTTTTCCAACATTTTTACATTTAATTTATTTTCAAGAAATTCTATTTTAAATTCCGATTTCGCATTTAGTTTTACAATTTCTTTTTGTTCATTCGCTATTTTATATTGAGTCTCTTTATCTTTTATCCTCTTTAATTGCAGTCTTGTCTAGCTAATTTCATAGTGACTTGACCAAAAAATGGTCAAGGCCATGTCTGATTAATGTGAGGACTCAAACCTGAACACAACAATCCGCAAGGTGACTTATTTGCTGATCTCGGTACTTATTATTATTGGATCCTTAGTCTCTCTATAGTCTGATCAATCATAAGGTAAGTCTTTGTGATTTATTGTTATCTCCAACTTTTGCATCCATAATTGTGCCTAAGGAAGGGTGAGTGGCACCAATCTCTGTATCATCATCGAGACTGGAGATTCAGCAATCTAACATCTGTTAGGAGTTTTACAACCTATCGATTAGGGTTTAGACTTTTCTAGTATTTATTGCTATTTTCCACTGAGCTCTCTAGTGCGTTGTCGAGAGTCATGGTAGGTAAGAAGGAGATTGAGGCACGAAGAACAGTCCCCATACAAAGTAAGGAAGAGTTTCTAATGTTGTACGATGCGAAGCGCTAGTATAACTAAATCTAAGTCCCAGTGCAATTTATCCCTTTTCCGGTGATCATTATGATACATGGTTTTTCCCAATTGGTTAAGTCAGTCTTTTTACAATATTTTTACTCTCTCTTTCACTTTCACAACAATTTCCAAAGAAACCAATCCAGTCACTTTAGTCATTCTCTTTCAGAATTACACAGTTAATACAATCCTTGAGGATCTACCCTTATTTACTACTTACTACAAGTTATTTTTTTATGTAGAGATTATTTTTGGTGGTCTCGAGACCCATCAAATTTTAGCGCCATTGCCAGGGTTAGTTCCACTAACTTTGTTTTTCTTTTCTTTGAATGACCAGAGCCACAACTAGTGGCAATAGACTTCTCTTTGATCCAGAGATAGAAAAATCAAATCGAGCTCGTGCTAGGCAAGTTCGTGAAGAAAGAGTCTCAACATCTTACAAAGACTTCAACCAAACCTAATATCAACCCAACTTTGATAGAAGGACTGTTTGACCAGACAGACTCAGATACTGAACCTCAAGCAGCCATAGTGAACATGGCTAACCAAGAACGATTAATCGAAGGCCTTTTAATTATCATGGTGAATAAATAGGCACTATGCATCACTTACCCGATGGAGACAAAAGCTGAAAATTTTGAAATGAGGTCTTGATCTATCTAGAGCTTAACAAAGTTCACTAGGAGAGCGATTGAAGATCCATACAAGCATGTATAGTAGTTTCACATGACATGTGGTATAATGAAGCCACAAAGAGTCTCTTTATTCTTGGTAAAGCTCAAGGCTTTTCCCTTTTCTCTTGAAGATACCGCTAAGCAATGGTTTTACTATCTAGCACCAGGATCAATCACAATAAGGGCAGAGATGTCCAAAGTCCTTTTAGAAAAATTCTTTCCAGCAACGAGAGCAACCACTTTGAGAAGGAAGATTTGTGCAGCAAGGATGAAGGACAGAGAGAAACTCCATGATTTTTGTGAGAGATTTCAGCACCTTGTCTCTTGCTTCCCTCCTCAAGGTTACACATCACAAGTTTAGTTCAAATCTTTTATGAAGGACTCCCCGAGACTAGGCAAGTAACCATTGATGCGGCAAGCGGAGGTACCCTCATTAATAAGTCTCCCACAACATCTTGGGAACTTAAAAAGAGTATAGCAGACAATGCTCAACAGTTTGGTGACGTGACCACAGATCTACCATAAGGACAGTCAACGAGATCAATGGCTTTGAACTTAAGGATAAGATAAACAATTTGGATAATCTTGTCCATACTATTGCTGTCAAGAATGAATTCGCTAAAGCTTGCAAGATTCGCACAAAGACCAACCATAAATAGATGAATGTCCTCGCATTTGAGATCTAGAGTTTGAGCAAGTCCACGCAATGGTTATTATGGGAATAGGTAAGCGTATATACCACCTCAACAAAGGAGTCAAGCTGCTTAGCGAGACAACCCTACATTGGGATGGGGTAATAATGACCGCTAACAACCACAGGGACCACAAAATCAGGTCGCCTTGAGACCTCCACAACATATGGTACCACTCCAACCGAGATAACCTCAACAACAAGTCGTGCAACAACAATTCAATATTCCTTTCAAAGGAATCCTTATGACTTGTTAAATGCTCTCGTGGAGAGTACACACAAGAGGTTCGAGATGATCAACGACTAGATTCAAGGGTTGCAAGGTAATTTTACCAACCTTGAAAAGTAAATGACTCAAATAACACTCTCTTTCTAAGATCAAAAGCATGGGGAAGCTTCCATCCTAAACGAAAGAAAACCCAAGGCGAAATGTAAGTGAAATCACTTTGAGGAGCGGAAAGGAGGTAGAGATACCACCATTGAGAGCGGAGGAAGAAGAAGAGATCATGGTGACTTCCGCTGAAACGGAAGAAACAGTGATCTTGAACGAGACTAGACCCCCTTTCCCAGCGAAACTTGATAAGACTAAGAAGGTGAAGGAGGAGAATGAAAATTTTGAGACTTTAAGAAAAGTAGAGATCAATATCCCATTACTTGATGTGATCAAGAAAATTCCCAAATATGCCAAATTCCTCAAGGAGCTCTGCACCAACAAAAAGAATTAGCATGACCTAGATAAGGTATTGATGCGGGAAAATGTTTCTATACTGATCCAGTGCAAGTTACCCCATAGCTTAAGGACTAAGGGATGTTCATGATTAATTGCACCATAGGCCAAGTTGGGATACAAAAAGCCATGTGTGATCTCGGTGCTTTAATCAACGTCATGCCATCTTCCATCTACAAGCAAATATTAGCCAACCAAAAAATTCCCATCAAAGAGATAATGATTGTCTCGTAACTCATAGACCGTTCTATTATTTACCTAGAGGGAGTCTTAAAAGACGTACTTGTCAAGGTAAATGATTTTGTTTTTCCAGCTAACTTTTATGTTCTTGATATGTGTTATGTACATAAGAAGGGGAGCATTGATTTACTGTTAGGGAGACCATTCTTGAGCATTGAAAAGACCAAGATTGATGTACAGAATGGGTCTCTATCAATTTAATTCAACGGCGAGATGGTCACATTAAACTTGTATGACTCTATGAAGACCCCAACAGAAGATTCAAGTATTTGTAGCATTGATAGCCTTGATCCTATTATCCAACAAATATTTGAGTTGAATCTCTTTGATGAATAATTGGTCGCCTTGACCAAAACTCTTGACATAGAGAGTCCCACAATAAACACTTCAATGAGAAAGTGGAGGAAGCAATTTTCAATCTCAATTTGCTTTCACACATGGAGAGACCGGGACTTAAATTTGATCTTCCCATGTTCAAGAAACTCATTCCTTCCATCACTCAACCACTGATACTTGAACTTAAGAGCCTCCCTAATTATCTTAAGTATGTTTACTTAGGAGATAAGGAGACACTCCCCGTGATCATTTCAAGTAAGTTGAGTCCCGACGAGGAGAAATAACTGGTCTCTTTACCTTAACGACATAAAGAGGCAATCGGGTGAACTATTGCTAATATAAAAGGGATCATTCCCACCACTTGTATGCACAAAATCAACATGGAGAAAGACATAAAGACCTGTCATCAACAACAAAGGAGACTTAATCCACTCGTGATGGAAGTTATCAAGAAGGAAGTGATCGAACTTATGGAGGCTAGCCTAATTTACCCCATTTCCAACAACGAATGGGTTAGCCCAATTCAAGTAATCCCCAAGAAGACAAAGATCGCGATGATAAAAATGAAGTGGGAGAATTGGATCCAACAAGAGTACAAAATAGATGGAGAGTTTGCATAGACTACAGGAACCTCAACACCGCAACTAAGAAGGACCACTTTCTACTCCCATTCATCGATTAAATGCTAGAGAGACTGGCAAGAAAGTCTCATTATTGTTGTCTCGATGGAATGTCAGGTTTCTATCAAATCCCGGTAGCACTAGAAGACCAAGAAAAGATAACTTTTACATGTCCTTTTAGAACTTTTTCTTACAGGAGGATGCCTTTCGGTCTCTGTAATGCTCCTACTACCTTCCACCGATGTATGGCAAGTATCTTTTCTAATTATGTAGAGAACATCATTGAAGTCTTCATGGATGACTTTACAATATATGGAGACTCATTCATAGCATGCCTAAATAAACTTGGTAATCCTTGATTGAATGATGTATCAAATCTAATTTGGTACTTAGCTATGAGAAATGCCATTTTACGGGGGATTAAGGTATGATTTTGGGTCATGTTGTTTCTAAAAAAGGGATTGAGGTAGACAAATCTGAAATTGATATCATCATGTCTTTACCTTACCCTACTTATGTGAAAGAAGTTAGGACTTTTATTATCCATATAGGTTTTTATCGTAGGTTCATAAAGAAATTCTCCAAGATCATAGATCCCATCTGCCAACTACTCCAAAAAGACGTTGACTTTGAATTCGGAGATCCTTGTAAGAGAGCCTTTGACGTTTTGAAGGAAAAGCTAGTCTATGCACCAATTCTTCAACCTACAAATGGGATTACCCCTTTGAGACCATGTACAATGCAGGGGATAAGGCAGTGGGAGCAGTTTGGGATAACAAATTAGCAAGGAACCTCATGGAATTATAATGCCTACAGGAGTCTTGATACAGCTCAAAGGAACTACACCACTACCGAAAAGGAACTCCTTGCAATAATTTTTACTTTAGAAAAATTCCATTCTTACCTTCTTTGTTTTGAGGTCGTTGTATATTTAGATCATGCAGCATTGCACTACTTAATGACCAAGAAGGACGCCAACCCGAGACTGATCCGTTGAATTCTTATTCTATAAGAATTTGATATGGAGATCAAAGATAAGAAAGGGATAAAAAGTCTAGTCATGGACGATCTCAGTAAACTCAATAACTTAGAGGAACCGCGAAAGGTGAATGATGAATTTCCTGGAGAGAGTCTCTTTGCCATCACAGAGACTCTCTGATACATTGATTTAGCCAATTTCATCACCACCAAGAGGTTCCTTGACCACTTCACGCTTAATGACAGACAAAATGAAGAGATAAGCGGTCAAGTATCATTAGGATGATCCCTATCTATGGATATAAGGGAATGGTTTTATTCTAAGGAGATGTATCAATGGAGAGGAGATCACCTAGGTAATCCAAGCCTGTCACATTGAGGCTTGTTGAGGTCACGATGGGCCACAGAGAACAGCACAACGCATCCTAAGATGTGGATTTTACCAGCAACACTTTTATGTGTATTGTAAGGCTTGTGATAACTTTCAAAGGATCGGTAACCTTGGTTATAGAGACCAACTTCCAGTGACTCCAATATTGGTCATTGAAATCTTTAACATATGGGGAATCGATTTCATATGTCCCTTTCCCCCATCCTTTTGGATTCAAATACATCATCCTGGTAGCAGATTACTTCTCTAAATGGATAGAGGCTAAGGCAACAAGAAATGATGATGCAAAGATTGTGGATAACTTCATAAAGTATAAAATTATCTTTAGATATGCATGGTACACTAAGACCACTCATCAGTGATCATGGTACACATTTCTTCAATAAGAAGGTCTTTGCCTTATTAAAGAAATGGGGAGTGAAGCACATGACTTCAACAACATACCATCCACAAACTAATGGACAAGCTGAAGTGAGAAACAGAGAGATTAAGCTCTTAGAGAAAACAATCAGTCTCAATAGGAAAGATTGGAGTCTCCGTCTCTTTGAAGCTCTCTAGGAATTAAGAACAGCATGGAAGGTGCCTAGAGGAATATCTCTATATAGAGTTGTTTATGGAAAGGCGTGCCATCTGCCCATAGAGATCGATCATAAGGTGTACTGGGCATTCAAAGAAACCAATTAAAGAATGGATATAGCCCTTGAACAGAGGAAATTGCAAATGCACGAGCTGGAAGAGATAAAAATGAGGTCTTTGAAAGTCTAAAGCCTACAAAGTGACCACTAAATTTCACAATGATCTCCACGTTTCTAGGGAAATTTTTTGGGAAAGATAAAAAGTTTTACTTTTTCAGTCCAGACTTAAATTATTCCTTAGAAAATTGAGGTCTTGATGGATCGGTCCTTCCATAGTAACCAAGGTATTTCCACACGGAACAGTCATCATAAAAAAACACAGTGATACAAGTCCATGAAAGTAAACGGCCATTGCCTCAAATTTTATTATGACGGATTTCAAGCTCACTTTGAAGAAATTCACCCCATAGAGATCTCTGACCCGACAACATGATCTCAATGTGGGGAAGTCGAGCTAAGCGACGTTAAAACCAAAGCGCTCTTGGGAGCCAGCCCAAGCATTTTTATTTTTTGAATAATTTATTAATTTGGGTGATTTTATTTAATTAGGATTTTTACTTTTAGTATTTAAAAAGGATTTAATTAGGTTTTAACATTAGCTATTAATTTGTATTTGTTGATAATGGTTAGATACATTTGATTAGGACTAACATCTCTCTCTTAATGATGCAAGAAAATTAATTAGCAAGAGGAAGAGTCACATAAAATAGAGAAGAAAACGTAGAGTTAAGCGAAAATGGAGTGTGAAGTGAGGAGTCACGCGTAAAGAAGAGAGAGAGAGAGAGTAACAGTCATAATACAAACTAGATTCATTGAATCTCTCTCCAAGTGTGGGCTGATATAAGAGGTCATAATGGCAGTTACTCAATCACTCTTCAATAATCATTACAGTGCCATGATTACACAAGGTCTCTCTTAATTACTGATTAACCCTTTGCTTGCTCCCCAATCACATTTTTTCCTATAAATTGGACCTTACCTCTCACTTTCACCAACACTTACAAATTACTCTCTCTGTCTAAAAGCAAAAGTAAATTGTATCCTCCTCTCTAACCAAAAATGGCTTCGCCTATGTAATCAACTCCCTCTACTTCCGCTAAGGCTAATCCCTCTGAAACTCCAAAGGCTGGAACCTGCTACAAGACCACCGCCGAGAGAGTTGACGATAAAGCAACTACACCTATCTCTGCAAGCTCCACCAGAACCTTCATGTCTGCTCTAACTTAGGTCACTCCTCTGACCACAATCTTCACGGAGAAGATCCATATGGAAGAGGAGACCGCTTATTCTCAGGGAGACTCTCTGGTTATAGATTCCAAGGTTTAAACCATCATTCTCAGTAATGGCAAAGATGAGGAGTGTACTCCTACGCCTCCTCCAGTTTTAGGTAAAAGGAAGCCTAACACTAGGAGCGCCAAGGCCACAGCGAGTAAGAAGGCCAAGATGATGGAGAATCCTGTCTTTAATGGGAAGGTGTTCAAAACCTTCAACAAACCTAGTCCCCATGGCATTTTCAATCGCTACAATACCAAAGCCTACCAAGACCACATGCACCGAGACTATGGAGAGTCTCGAAGGCCTAAGTACTCATTGCCTTCACAACGATCTATTGGCTCCCTCTACTCTTCCTCCCATTCCAACATACCAAGAGCTGGTGTGGGAGCTCTATTCTACTTTCTCCTTCGAGCATGACTATAACAGCTAAGACAAGCCCAACATCGTCAAATTCCGCCTCCATGGAAAGACCTTTTCCTGGAATCTCGAAGATTCTAACAAGGCCCTTGGAGTCAAAGAGACATCCAATGACATGTACGATTCTCCTCCCCCTAATTTTGAAGCCACAAAGACTTACTTCTCTCTGTGCGACAATGATCCCAGGGTGACTTCTTGGAACTCCAAGGACTCCAAGGCCTGTTACATTCATGAACCTCACCTCCACTACTGCTATAGCATCCTCGCCTTCAACTTTTTCGACCGCCATAAGAGCTCTTGAACCATAAAGAAAAAAGAGCTCAACATCCTTTGGAACATGTTTACAATAGGAAGCTCCACTTTGGTGCATGGTTGGTCAAACAAATCCAATTCTCTCTCGAAAGATGGAGAAATCCTCCAATCTTTGGCGTAGTGATTTCAATGATAGCACATGGCATGGATCACTTTGATCCTACGGGCTACACTCCGTTTCCCGAGACCAACAAACATGGAGAATTTGAAGACAATAATCATGGTAGAGACCTTTAATGGGATCAAGCAGATGTGTCTCCCAGGCCCTCTAAAGACCAGAATCCCCACTCCCACTAATCCAAAAGAAGACAAGGAGACTCCTATAGCTGCAGTAGTTGAATAGCTAACCCTCACCTCATACACCGAGCTGCTAGAGAAGTTTAATACTCTCAAAAAGCAATACAAGGACCAGTTCAACAGCTCTCTACAGCTCGGTGTAGAGAACGTAGATCTCAAGACTCATTGTGATACCCTGGAATTAAACATGGTGACTCTCTATGATCATCTCCAACTAAGCCTTTCAAGCATCAAGCACATCAGGGAGACCAGGAGTAGGTCTCTACAAATTCTTCCTCTCCATAGGGATAATAATAGTTTCTTTTACCCTTTTTTTCTTTTTTCTCTTTATTTCTCTTTTTATTTTGATATGTTTAGGATATTTACTTTAGGGGGAATGCCAAATTTAACTATGAGGAGGGGAATATATCTTTTTGCTTATTTTCTTTTTGCTCTTCTTTTTTTCATTTTTTAGGACTTAGTTTTTGTGTTGAATTCTGTCATTTTGCAATCTCAATGTAAAAGTTTTAATTTTCTTCTATATAAATCAAATGAAAAAACTAGTCTTCCAATTTTAGTATTCCCTTTAATTTCCTCAATGACCTGCTTTGTACTCTAACATGTTACAAAGAAATGAGGAAACTAAAAGAAGAGAGAAACCTTCATAACTACTAATTAAACAAGTAACAATGACAGAGTTAACTAATTATACTTGGCATTGAGAGCTATTTTTAAGAAAAGTTTGTTCTTGTGACTGAATTTTGAAAGTCACTTTTTAAGATTTAAGTCCAAATGAATACATTAGAGACTTAATTTTACCTTTTGCATTTAGACTTGGTTTATTTCAACAAGGACTCTATACCTTTGGACCTTTACCGAAACCTTTAAATTGCTATTTTTAATAAACTTGGTGGTTTAATTACTTGCTTTATTTTCTTTTTTGCTGAGTCTTAGAAGAAATAACATTGTTTGGCTAACAACCGGGTGATAACTCTTTCATAAGTACGCTTTTAGAAGGAAGAGCTTGACTTGTCTCATAATTGGTGAAGCCTCTTTCATAGGACTAAAGAAGAAAGAGCATTGCTTGGCTAGTAGCTAGGCAATGACTGTTTCATAGGGTTTTTACTTTTCGCAAAGAAAAAAGATTCAAAATAATTCAAAATAATATATAAAAAATAATACAAAAAAGGAAAAGAGTTATAAAAAAAATCTTTTATTTTTGGCTATGTGTCTAGGGACCCTACTAAGAGAAGAGACCAATAAAGAAGGTAGTTGTGAAATTTTCCTTTGGATACTTGATCTCTTTAATAATTTAGCCAAGTAATTCTTGGGTCTTCAAGAAAAGTCTTTATACTTTCTTAAGGATAACTCTTTTTTTGAACTCTCGGTGCTTAAAAAGGAACTCTGCCATGATCTCGTTGAAAAGTTTCAGTCTCTTTGTGAAAATGTTTAAGGTCTTTGTGTAGTTCTTGTTCTCTTTTCTTCCTAATCTTCATGTTCATACTTGAGGGCAAGCATGGAATAAGTGTGGGGAGATTTGATAGGCTGTAAACCCAACATGTTTTTGTACTTAGTTTCATATCATTATAAGCATGTTTTATTTTTTATGGGCTTTGTTACTGCTATTTTATATCATTTCAGGGTTTTTAAGTGATTTGGATGAAAGTTGGTTAAAATGACCAAAAATAGCATTGCACTGAGATCCCCGGTACTTCCATTGAGAGCAGCTGTTAGTCTCGGTGACTTCCAAAAATTTTGGAATCTTCTAGAATGTCAAAAACACATCCATTCGAAAATAAGAGCATAATAGTCAATGGATAATCACTAGTTTGGGTAAATTCTATCTTCAAGGAGTTTTAATTCAAAAAAGAGTTGTTCTCCTTCATAAACTCTATTTTGAAAAGAGGATAAACTCTATCATTTATCTCTAAGTAAAAAGGCTAAGAATAAGATTGAAAGAGGAACAAGTGCAATCAAAGATTAAGAGTAATAGATTCGGCCATATGGCTATAAATACAGGCCGAATCCTATAAGAACAAAGAGTCAAGAATTCAAAGTTAGATTTCAATTTTAAGTTTTCTTAGCATTAGTCTAGTTGTAATTCGAATTCAATTTAGTTTAGAACTACATTATTTTCTATCATTAGTTTTCCAACGTTTTTACATTTAATTTATTTTCAAGAATTTTGTTTTACTTTCAATTCCTAATTCGCAATTAGTTTTACAAGTTCTTTTTATTCATTCATAATTTTATATTCAATCTCTTTATCTTTTATCATTTATAATTTCAATCATGTCTAGATAATTTCACAATGACTTGACCAAGAAAGGGTCAAGGCCATGTCTGATTAATGTGAGTACTCAAATCTGAACACAACAATCCGCAAGGTGACTTATTTGCTGATCTAGGTACTTATTATTATTGGATCCTTAGTCTCTTTGTGGTCTGATCAACCATAAGGTAAGTCTTTGTGATTTATCGTTATCTCCAACTTTTAGATCCGTAATTGTACCTAAGGAAGGGTGAGTGACAAAAGTCTCTGTATCATCACCGAGACTAAAGATTTAGCAATCTAACATTTGTTAGGAGTTTTACTACTTATTGGTTAGGGTTTAGACTTTTCTGGTATTCACTGTTATTTTTCCGCAAGCACTCTGGCGCGACGTCAAGAGTCATGGTAGGTAAGAAGAAGATTGAGGCATGAAGCACAATCCCCATACAAAGTAAGGAAGAGTTATTAACGATATGCGGTGCGAAGTGCTAGGTGCAATTTATCTCTTGTCTGATGATCATTATACTACATGGTTTTTCCTAGTTGGTTAAGTCAGTCTTTTTACAATAGATTTACACTTTCTTTTACTTTCAGTTTTCAAATTCTAAACAATTTCCAAAGAAACCAATCTGATCTTTTTAGTCATTCTCTTTCACAATTATATAGTTAATACCATCCCAGAGGATTGACCCCTATTTATTACTTACTACAAGTCATTTTTCTATGTAGAGATTAATTTTTGTGATCTCGACACCTATCAGTAAACGCCATTAGGCCCTCCCTTAGTGAAACCTCAATTATGATGGTTTACCCTTATGCTACCAACCAATATCAAACTAGGGTTGCTCTTGACCATGTTGATATTTGAACGGATAATTGTATTTACTTTAAAAACTTTCCCAGAATCCATGACTCCTCTGGTATGTGATAAGTGTATAATTACACTTATTATCATATTAATTTTTCACACTAAACACTATAGTTTAAGTCATTTTTATTCTTCATATATAAGATTTCACGTGGTATGTAGTTGTTTTTTATGCAAATGCAGATACTAGGTATATCTTGGGAGTAAAATGATCTAAAGTGGAATTCTATGAAAAAAGAGTGAAAAATGTGCAAAAAGATGCGTGAAACTTAAAGATTTGGCTCAAGATCGAAGCTGTCGAAGATTGGTGAAGTTACAAGAAGAATTCTGAAGAAAACACAATTCACGATCGTGATAACAATTCGTGGTCGTGACTTGATACACTTCAGAAGCAGAAAATTGTCAAAAAAAGATTCACGGTCACGACTTGGATGGTTTTTTGGCCAAATCTTCTTAACTACCAACCGCTAGATATTGATGATCAACCGCCATCAACCAACATCAACTACTAATGAAAAGACACTTATCAGAAGTCAACCAATCATGAAAAGGTACTTATCCATTGTGGATAAGATTGAAGCTTCTCAACCAATCACAATGAAGTGATGCAATCTTTCGCTAATGGGCATAACTCATCGTATGGATAGATGCAACCCTTCAAACTCTATAAATAGGGTTCTAAACCTTACAAATTCGTGCATGGTTCATGGTGGAGCATTAGAGTGAAATTATAGGGCTACGTATAGTGTGTGTAGATAGAGAATAAAATATCTAGTTTCACTACGTTCATAAGTGTTAGCGAGAAAATGTTTAAGTGATTTGAATCCTTATTTCGATCACTAGATTTCTCTATATTCTCTAGCGGTTGTTGTATAATTGTACTTGCATCACTTATCAATAAAAGTTTTTATTCTTCAATATTTGTTTGTTCGAATTCGCAAAGAATAGCATCCTAGTGGAGGTTCTGTACGGGCCGAGATAGAATGCAAAGCAGATGCAGGAATTGCAGGAATTGATGACTCCCATTAAAGAGTGGATACCATTTGATCAGCTTTAGTTTTCACTTGCATACCTTACAACTTTTCTTTGCTTTCTACTTATACTTTCTATTTCAAAGTTTATGATATGTCTATGTGTCACAATGGGTATTTCGTGTTAAGTCTTTTATATTAATCAAGTTATATGAGTTGGAGTTAATTTTAAGAGTAGTTTCGGGGTTAACAATATTGTGTATAATCACTGGATCTGTTATATAATGCTGTTTAGTGAGCTAACATATTTTGAATGGTAACTTGCTAAACATGGCTATGTGAGAGCGACCCGTACTAAGCATAGTATTAACATTGTCCAGGTTTATATAATTGTCTTAATTTGTTTGCACTAGATTTAGAAAAATTATTTCATGTGTAGCTCTGCGGTAAATAATTGAACATCTAGGTGTTTTGAACCGAGTCTGTTAGATTAGTTTAGTGAATCTTAACATCTTTGTTGAATTCGCATGTTTTCTCTGCTATAATTATTTCGTAGGGAAAATCTATATATTTAGAATCTCTAGTCTTCCATACATATATCTAACCATTCTTCATTCTAATCTTCCCAACTAAAATCCAAAAATATTTTATTTTCTTTATTCAATTTTTCTTATTGATCTTAAGAGCTAGTTCTTCCCTGTGGGGTCGATATCTTTTAAAATTTCATCATAACTGTGCACTTGCAGTGGTCACCATTTTTCTATTTAGATAAGCGGTACTGACAACACCTATTTGTATTTTGAACTTATATCTTATAGGTAGGAAAGTTGTAGACAAGGTTTTTGGCTTCCTATACCGCCTTCTACAGATAAACCACCCTTAGTAGAGTTGAAGCAGTGGCCTAGTCATTTGAAGTATGCATTTTTAGGAAGCAACATTACCTTACCCTTTATCATTTCTAGTAAGGTATCTAGTCTGCAGGAAGAAGTATTATGGGAGACAATAAGGGGTAGAATAAGGAGTATTGGTTGGCAAATTTCTGATATTAGAGGAATTAGCCCTAATATAGTGATGCATTCTATTAATTTGGAAAATGATAGTAAACCTAAGATAGAAAGGCAAAGAAGATTAAATC
>CATIWQ010018239.1:0-15489 GCA_949673415.1 Euphorbia schlechtendalii | reverse complement strand
CGAGCGATTGTTGTATAAGTGTACTTGCAAATCACTTATCAATAAAAGTTTTCATTCTTCAATATTCGTTTGTTCGATATTCGCAAAGAATAGCATCCTAGCGGAGGTTCTGTACGGGCCGAGACCGAATTCAAAGCAGATCTAAAGAATCCTGAGCATATCTACAAATTGTAGAAAGCTTTCTATGAATTGAAGTAGGCTCTAAGAGCTTGGTATGAGAGGCTGACTAATTTCTTAATCAACAAAGGCTATGAAAGAGGGAAGGCATATACAACTCTATTTATCAAGCGAAGAAAAGAAAATGTGTTGCTGGTCCAAATATATGTTGATGATATCATATTTGGAGCAACTGATGAGAAGCTGTGCAAGGAATTCAGCAAGCAGATGACAAGCGAGTTAGAAATGTATATGATGGGAGAGCTCAACTTTTTCCTTAGTCTTTAAATTAAATAGAATGAAGATGGAATCTTTATCAGTCAAGTGAAGTATGCTAAAGAAGTCTTGAAGAAGTTTGACATGGAGCATTGAAGCCAATATCCACTCCCATGACCACTGATACTTTCTTAAGTAAAGATGAAGCTGGAAAACTTGTAGATAACAAGTTCTACTAAGGAATCAGTGGCTCTCTTCTTTATCTTACAGCTAGTAGGCCACACATACAGTATGATGTGTGCTACTGTGCTCGTTATCAAGCTGATCCCAAAGAATCACATTTAGTAACTGTGAAGAGAACTCTCAGGTACTTGCAAGAATCTATTGAAGCAGGTGTGTGGTATCCCAATAGCTCAGATTTCACTCCAAGAGGATTCACATATGCTGATTTTGGAAGAGACAAGCTTGATAGGAAAAGCACCATGGGAGGATGCCATTTCCTTGGAGAGTGTTTGGTCTTATGGTACAGCAAGATGCAAACTTTTATTGCTTTGAGTACATCTGAAGCTGAGCATATGGTCGCGGAAGTTGCATAGCACAACTGCTATAGATTAAGCAGCAACTGGAAGATTATGGTATAAAGTCAAAGTGTCTTGAAGTTATGTGTGATAACAAGAGTGAAATTGACCTATCCAAGAACCCAGTTCAACATGGCAGGATGAAGCATGTCAACATCAGACATCACTTCATTAGAGATAATGTGTTAAGGGGAGATGTCAAGCTAGAGTGTGTTCCTTCAGAGGAACAATGTGCTGACATATTCACCAAACCATTGCCAAAGGAATAATTCAATATCCTAAGGCAACTTATTGGTATGGCGAACCCGCTATAATGAAGAAGAAGAATAAAGAAATTAGAAATTTGGCTAAATAAAAAGAAGTGTTTTTGAATTGGAACCATCTTCTGCTAAACTCACCTTTTTACTAAGGTGGTTAATTAAGTGTTAATCTTAACGTTAATTCTCATCTTGAGCTAAGAAAGAGCCACGTATCATTGGCATCTCCAGAGGTCTATAAAAGTTGAAGGGAATGAAGAGAGAGGGTACTTGCTTTTGTTAATTCGAATCAATTCAGAGCTTCAGAACCCTAATTCCTTTTCTCTCAAAAACTCATATACTTTCAAAAATGGTGATCAAAAGAACCACTTTCAGATTCAACACCACAACCGTGAAGAAGCTCATTATCAACATCGAAGGAACAATGGAAAAGCTAACTCTGGAAGTTGGAAACTTGTTCACAAAGGTGGATTGGGCTGACAATTTAGAGTTTGGATCGGTATATGAAGTCAATTATGATAGTCTTCTTAGAAATCGGATCATGCATAGGGTCATTAAGTAGTAAAGTCTGATCTCTTTTCTGTAGATGTAAAGACCTGCAATTGTTGGTCTAATTAGGGCATTCTACTCTCACCTCTACACTATTCAAGGTCTCAATGATGCCTTGCTGGTAGAGTTTGGAGGAAAATTAACCTTGATCTACTCAAGGTTGATTGGGAGCATTCTGAATATGCCTCACAAAGGCACTCAGCATGACTGGTGACAAGGACTTGGTGGTCATCCATGAAGATTGGGAGCTACCCTCCAACTATGTTTCTAGAGAAATTGTGGTGCTTGGAATGGGCTGGACCACGAGAGCATGCCACGAGCTAGTGGTGAAGTTACTGCTACAAAACACTAGATCAGTATCAAGTTGCACCTACTTCGAGAGGTATGTGGTCTACCATATGGTAGAGGGTAAGAGGCTCAATTGGCCTATGGTTATTCTTCACCACTTGATAAAGTTGACTACTGCCTACCACTATGGTTACCTCATCACTGAATTGATGAGGGCAGTAAAGATGGACATTGCACATTTTTTAGGGGAGTTTGGTGACATAATGCTGCTGGTGAAGAAGAATCTTAACCTCAATCACTTCACCAGACTATACCATGATCAGGTACATACTAGGTACAATAAAGCACAACAAAAGCGAAAGCTTAAGTGTGTACCATCAATAGTACCTGTGGAAATCCCTAAGGAGGAAGAAGATGGGTTTATAGTGAACTTCGAAGGAAGCGAGGACTTAAGTGACCATCTACCAATCTCCAGCATCTAGGAGCAAGTTACCACCACCACTTCCTCTCCCAAACCCAAGGCTACCTCTTCTAAGGCCTGTAAGAAGAGCCCAGCCAAGCCAAAATTCGATGATGTCCCTACTCAGCCCTAAAGACAAAGGAGATAAATGAAGGCCAAAACTTGCACTGAAAGAGAAGTTGAGGTGAAGCAACAAGCTGAGCAACAGGCTTAGGAAAAAGAGGATGAGATTGAGGTTGAGGAAACCCTGCGCTAAGAAAAGAGCAAATTGATTATCAATGAAAAATTCAAGGAGCATGTCGAGGCCAAGAAATTGAAGGATGAGGACACATCAAGTCCTAGAGCTATCGCTGAACTTAAAAAAGCAATTATTAAAGCTAAGGGCACTCAGTGAAAGTGATCTGCCACCAACCAACCCTTGTAGAAGAATGTGAAGGTGGTGAGCAATGATGAGGATGTTAGAGCAACCCTCTACCTTATTCAGGAAGAGTTTGATCTTCCTGACCCCAACATTCCCACGCCTAATTTTATTCAAACTGAGGAAACCTCTACTCAGTTTGAGATACCTCAAGCTGACCCATCCTTGGGTCAAACAGCTAATCAAGAGGTACCTCAAATCCTACCCTCCTTTCTTCTGTAAATCCTCAACCAAATTCTTCTGTAAATGCCACAGTTCCTACTTCTATACAAACTAAAATACCTTCTTATATAAATTCTCCTCCTTCCAATACTATAAATTCCCCTGTCATTATACCTTCTTCTCCTGTTAATAACCAAAATTCCCTAGTAAATATCCCTTCTTCTCTTACCAAAAGCCAAGACACTTTCTCTCCCCAATCCTCTCCAGTATATAATACTCAAACTTCTCCTTCTTCTCTTCCCCAAACACAAACACATACCTATACAAATATCATACCTTCCATTTATCCTAAAAAGACCAAAATCATTCCCTCTACTTCTTCAAATGTACAAACTTCTAAACCTACCCTTTCTTCAAATCCATCCTCTACCCCTCTAACCCCTCTGGTTAGGGAAGTTCCTAATGCTGAGAACTCCGCTCAACAAGGAAACACAAGTGGTCAAAGTAATGAGGCCAATTTTATAGCCCGTGAAGTACCTGAATCCAGTAGAGCTAGTGTAAGAAAACATGGCTGATGTGTATATCTTAGTACAGATTAGGTAGTTGGCAAGGAAGAAATTCCCTGCTCTCAAAACTATTACTGAATTGGATGGAGTAGTTAGCAATATGCTACTGTCTCAGGAGTTGATAGGCTTGTCTTCCAAACCCAAGGCTAAGCTGCCTGAGTTCAAAGAGTACACAAGCTTGCCTACTGAGTCTCTCTACTTCAAGGAGTTTGAGAAGATTCAAGGTAGTTTGTTTGTGATTTGAAATCGTTTAGAGAAAGAAAGAGCTAAGTGTTTAGTAGACAAGATGGCTGTAATCCTAATTTGATTATCAAAGTCTGCAGCCCAGCTTGAGGCAGCAATCTTGTCTATCCCCAAGTCTACTACACTATTTAATGATGTTGCAGGAAAGATAAAGGATAGCGTGGATGATGCTGCTGAGTAGTTAAGTTCTTTGAGTTCCAATATGGAAACTCAAGTGAAACAGCTCCATAAATTCGGTGAGGAATAAGCCAAAATAAAGAGGAGCATCGACCGCAAGATTGACAATGCGCTCAAGGAAGTTGAAACTACCAAGGACATAGGCCACATCATGGTGAAGGTTTTGGAGACCATGTAAAAGTTCTTGATGAATCATGGTAATAAACAAGATCAAACGGTGAAGCTGTTGACTGACATATCATCCAAGGTGGACAAGAAGCATATGCTAAATCTCGACTCTCTCCATTCCAAGATATACAATATTAGCATAGAAGTCAATGCGAAGACATATTCAAAGATCTCAGCCTCTCAGAAGTTCATGATTATTACCCTGGGCATGATCTTTCCTCATATGCCAACTCCAAGCCTTCCACCTACAGAATCACTTTGCCCAGAGATTGGTACGAAGCTAAATATCATTAAGACCAAGGTGGAAGATCAGTAGAAGAATGTTGGAACTCTGGTTAGAACTGGTGAATTGGATGCTAAGGATACTGATTACACAACTAGGTCTATATCATCAATTGGACCTAAGATCCTTGACATGGAAGCGCAACTAAAGATTGCACTCTCTATAGCAGATTTCAAAGTTCTGCTTCAATGCTTTCAACAGTTCATGTGCCAAGGATTTGATTAGATAGCACACCATTCTAGATGTCACCATCTTCTTCTCAGCAAGTTTAATGATCAGGAGTTCTTAACTTCAAAAGGCAAGCAGTAGTTGGAGCAAGAGATATCCCCATAGATATTTGGCTAGTAAGAGGACTTCCAAGATGCCCTTGATGCCTTTAATGTATGCTTAGAACAAATTGTGAAGGTTCAGATATCAAAGGGGGAGAAGGTAGCTGAAGATGCTCTCATAACGGTAAACCTTAATAAGGGATCTCTTCCTAGGCGATCTCAGTATCCTTCTTCTAGTCTGTATCATCAACAACCTCCAAAGCCAAATCAAGAAAAGACTGGATCCTCCTCTTTTAAAAGTTGAAAATAACCCATGTATCTAGTAGTAGATAGCTCTTTTAATAGGACTTAGCATGTAATCTTAGTTCAGAACATAATTTATGAACTTACTAAGTAATATTTTTTATAAATGAAATTACAAGTTCTATCCAATTTAAACCTTCTTAACTTTAAATTTTTATACTGCATGTATGTTTCTGCTGTGAGTTGCTGACAAAGTCCCAAAATGAAGAAATATTCTCTAAGTAAGGGGGAGCTGAGCTGCTTGAAGAAGACTCACTCAGTATGGGGGAGTTCAAGATGACTAAGGAAAGTCACTCAACATGAGAGATTCTTACATCACTTTTTAGGTATTCTTGATATCTTAAAACTATCTTATTCAATTAATCTCTTCTACTACCTAGTTTACTATCTGTCCACAATGGGGGAGATTGTAGAACCTAAGTTAATAGTACTTAAGCATTTTGGAAATAGCAAACTATCTAGGATGGTGAAATTATTTGAGTATTAAGTATACTCTTTATTAATGAAGCTAATTTGAGTTTGTTTAAGAAAAAACAACTCAATTTACTGAGTAATTAATTAAGTTACGGCTTAGAATAGGAAAAGTTGAGTCTATGCTGAGTACTACATAGTTTATAAAGATATAAACCCAGTTGTGCTTATTTAGCTTTTTATTAATTTGAAGCTATATTTTTTGACACTTGGAGAAATAAATGACACTTCTGCTGCTAACGTAATCTGTGACAAATGGAATATTCTTTAGATGCTTTTTAGGATAAAAAATGTTACATATAAAGAAGATTTCCAGTGGTCCTCACAAGATAAAAGGTGTCAGTATGGAATTTTGAAGATTTCTTACTAAAGTCCAAGGCAAAACGAATTCTCTGTCATGCATCGCACGACTCTGCAAGCGTCAGCAATGACAACTAATCGCAAGATTCCATGTTGCATTTCACGCACCTCTCTATCAGATCGATTTGCTTGAAGATAAATGAGATTTTATCAATAAAATTTTATCACGCCTCAACATTTGAAATTTCTATCTCTAAACATCCTTGAATCTATCTCCAACAGGAAGATTTAAAAGATATTAAGAGAAGAGAAATAGAAGAATTGCAAGGATGAAAAGTTGGCAATGACTACTTCGCAAAGCTTCAAGTATAAACAGAAAACTGAAGCAGATGTTCAAACTTGGTGAATCACCTCGAATTTCTTTAAGAGTTAAAACTCCTTACAAATACTCCCAACTTCAAGAAATTCCAAATTTTAGCAATCAGCAAACATCCATTGTCTTAATCTGTTTGTAGTAGAGAGAATCACTCTTAGATTTAACATTGTAAGGATTAAACGATTTATAAGTTGAATTCAGTTCTCAAATCTCTTGTTCAAATCTTGAGTGTCCATTTGGGAAGGGTACCCAAACTGAGTTGAGTGGTAGTTAGAAAGAAAGGTACAATCTGTAAAACTATCTACCTACTGTAAAGGCTGCTCCGCCTAAGTAAGGAAAGATCACTAGTGGATTTAAGCTCGAAGAAGGTATATGGGGACTGGAGGTAAGCTCGGGACCGAACCAGGATAAATCAGGTGTTGAAGTTCTTACTTTCGCATAATCTCATCCATCATTCTTTCTATCTTAAAGTGTTTTTGCTTAAAAAACCAGTCCGTGTTGAGTAGAGCACTTAGTAAGCGATTGAAGATAAACTGTCCTGGAAACCTATGTAGTTTATATGTTTTTTGACCCACTCAGCACACCATAGCTCAACACGCATCTAAAAACTTAACTTGGTTCAAATATTCTTATAAATCTAAAAAGTAACTAAGAATCACATTCACCCCGCCCCTCTGCGGTTGTTTATAAGCTGTCTAATGACCAACAATGAGTCATCCAGCTTTCATCTCATTGATTGAACCCCAAAAGTTTGGAGATGTAGAAGGAGATAATTATTGGATGATCACGATGCGAGAGGAACTGGATCAGTTCAAGAGTAATGATATTTGGGATCTAGTTCTAAAGCCCAAAGGAAAATTAATCATCAACACCAAATGGGGTTTTCAAGAACAAGCTTGATGAAAATGGCATTATTGTCAGGAATAAGGCTAGTCTTGTTGCTTAGGACTACATTCAGCAAGAAGGCATTGATTATAATGAAACGTATGCTCATGTAGCTCAGCTTGAAGTAATTCAAATCCTATGTGCTTTCGCATCCCATATGAACTTCAAATTATTTCAAACGGATGTTCAAAGTGCAATCCTGAATGGATTTATCCAAGAAGAAGTTTATGTTCACCAACCTCCAAGCTTTGAAGATCTGAAGAATCCTAAGCATGTCTTCAAAACTGAAGTAAGCTTTGTACGTATTGAAGCAAGCTCCAAGAGCTTGGTACGAGAGGCTGATCAATTTCCATATCAGCAAATGCTATGAAAGAGGGAAAGTAAATACTACTTTGTTTATCCGGTGAAGAAAAGAAGATGTGTTGCTGGTCCAAACCTATGTTGATGATATTATTTTTGGAGCAACTAATGAGAAGCTGTGCAAGGAGTAAAACAAGCAGATGAAGAGCGAATTTGAAATTTCAATGATGGGAGAGCTCAACTTTTTCCTTGGACTTTAAATCAAGTAAAGTGAAGATGGAATCTTCAATAGCCAATCTAAGTAAGCCAAAGAAGTCTTGAAGAAGTTTGATATGGAGCATTTGAAGCCAATGTTACTCCCATGGACACTGATAATATTTTAAGTAAGGATGAAGCTGGTAAGCCTATAGTTAGCAAGTTATATAGAGGTGTTTTTAGCTATCTTCTTTATTTGACTACTAGTAGGCTAGACATTCAATATGCTATGTGCTATTGCACATGTTATCAAGCTGACCCCGGAGATTCTCATTTAGCAACTATTAAGAGAATTCTTCGGTATTTGCAAGTTTCTCTTGATGAAGGTCTGTGGTATCCTAATCGTTCATAATAGTTGTTCCATGCTTACACTGTCTGTTTGATCTTCATGAGTGCTTAACTCAAGATTGCTCCCACTAGCTTTCGCAAGTATATGCTCCTTCTCGAGGAATTGAGCATTTATAGAAACAATGACTTTTTGTTCCTTGAGATCATAAAAGGTATACCATATAGTCTCCTTAGGCTAACCTACAAATAGACATCTATCAGACTTAGCACCTAGCTTATCTGAACTTTTCCTCTTGACATAAGCAAGACATCCCCAAACTCTCAGGTGAGAAAGAGCAGGTTTCTTACCATATCATATCTCGTATGGAGTTTGATCAATTGATTTAGAAGGCACTCTGTTTAGAATATAAAATGCACTCTCAAGTGCATAACCCTAAAAGGATATGGTGAGTTCTTCTTAGCTCATCATGGACCGAACCATATCGAGTAGGGTTTGATTCCTCCTTTTTGACACTCCATTGTATTGGGGTGTACAAGGAGGTTTCCACTGGGATAAAATACCATTACCCCTTAGATAATCCTGAAACTCTTGGCTTAAGTATTCCCCGCCTTGATCAGATCGAAGGGTCGTGATACTTTTCCCAAGCTGTTTCTCTACTTCAATTTTGAATTCTTTGAATCTATCAAAACTTTCAAACTTGTGCCTCATAAGGTATAAATAACTATATCGCGAGTAATCATCGATAAAGGTTATGAAGTAGATGAAACCCTCATGTGTCTTAACACTCATTGGACCACATACATTAGAATGTATTATTTCCAAAGTACTAGTGGCACGCTGACCCTTTCCTTTGAAAGGTTTCTTAGCCATCTTCCCTTTTAAACAAGGTTCGCAACGCGCCATAGGATACCCATTCCATTGGGCCTAAGTCTCCACATTTTTGTAACTTAGTTAAGCAAGTCTCATTTATATGGCCTAGCTGATAATGCCATAAGTATGAGGATTTCTCATTATCTAATCTTGATTTCTTAACAATGTTCATATTTAGAATTTCAGTTTTAGTATCTAGAATGTATATGCCATCCACAGATATTCCACAAGCATAAAGAATATTATCACACTAATTTGGCATTTATTATTAGAAAATAAAATTTCAAATCAATCTATTGCTAAACGCACAACAAAAATAATATTTTTAGTCACAGCAGGAATATAATAACAATTGTTCAAAACTAAAACAAGGCCACTAAGCAAACGAATGCTATATATCCCTACAGCTGTTGCAGCAATCAGTGCTCCATTTCCAAATCTGAGGTCAATTTCCCTCTTTGTAAGCCTCTTGCTATTTCGCAATCCCTGTACAGAAGCATAAATATGAGTACTACAACTAGTATCTAATACCCAAGTAGACTCTTAGGGAATTGTAGAGAAACTCTCTACCATGAACAAACTTGAAGTAGATGCCTCACTTGGCTTCTTCTTCACTTGTTCAGAAATCTGAGCTTCTAACCCACGTTTCATTTCGGCACTTTTCATGAGTCTTCTCTTGACTTTGAAAGCTCTAGACTTTCTTATCTTTCGATCCTCAGCAACAAGTTGATTCTCAAGCTTATTTCTAAACTGTATATCATATTATTCTAATATGTCCACCATATCAGAAAAATTACAACGATCACTAAGTAAGAAATCTATTTTGAAATTATCATACCTAAGAGGTAGACCTTTCAATACAATCTATTTCAAGGCTTCTGAATCATAAGTAACTCCCATTTTCATTAATTGTTCAGATTTATCATAAATAGTCATGGCAAACTCAACTGTTGAGATTTTGACCCCTAGACTTGTAGATAGCATGAATATTTCAGATTCATCCATCATTACAAGCTGCACAATCATAGACTCCAAGTCCATATTCTTGCAAAGATCCTTGTACCTTGGAAGCATAGTGTTAACCATGAAGTTCTTTGCGAAATCATAGTCCCCTTTATGCTTCACGTACTTATCAATTTGATAAATAAATGGATCCTCTCCGGGAGTTCGAGATATGGATTATCTAATACATAATCTAGACCAAGGCTCTTTAGGAACCTTGTCACACACTCGAACCACTCATGAAAGTTGTCTCCTTTGTAAAACTTGTTGTCAATCAGATGCATTATCAGTATTAGTGCTCTTTATTCAACCTAGATGTAAGATAGAATTTGTTTACACATTAGTATAAATATATGCATTTAATATAAGGTCTTTTATTAAACACATAATTCCTACTATTTTCTCGACATTTAAATAGCCCCTTCTATTCAAATTTGGGAAGAAATTTGGTCGAACCAATTTTCCTTAGTAGGTTGCATCCATAGCCACTCATCATGACCCCACTATCGTAGGTCAAGCCACAACAAGATAACCATGGTTGGAATCCGTCCATTTGCATCTCTTGCAATTGCTAATCCATTTGAGTTCTCTTTCTCGAGACATATGTACCCAATTGTACGACTCCTCAAATGTGTCTCCAATTTGGCATTAGCTCCAATAATATGGACAACTAACCCTTCTTGGTTAAGGCTTTAACCCCATCTAGTCTTATGACTAAACACATGTTAAAGGAAAGCATTTTGTACATGTTCTTACATCCGTTAATAAGGTTCGTATCACGACTTATAATAGGAAGACAATCTACCACCATATTATTGTTGTAGGGATTTCATTGGTGCCATTAATCTCACCCTAATCTAGGTCTTATACGATGGATATGATTATGAAATTATAATTCTGAGCTATTAGGAATTATTAACTCTAAGGGAACGTGCTCTAGACTGGTATATCATAATCATTCCATTATGCCAAGACACCACTGTTCGCAAGATTTTGGCTATACTCGTTCCGAAAGACTTATCCACGGTAACGGTGCTAAAAACTTGTTCGCCACTTTTCTTCTGATAATATAAAAGTTCTAAAAATGAACAGGTGTTGTCAATACCGCTTATCAAATAGAAAAATGATGATAACTGCAAGTATACAGTTGCGATGTAGTTTTAAAAGATATCGATCCCACAAGGAAGGAATTCAGTTCTAACGACCGACTAGAGTTACGGAACAAAAGAAATAAGATAAATTGTGGGGTTGGATGATAGATTGATGAATAGAAAGACGCATGAACAGATTAGAGAATATGTAAACTATATAGATATTCCCTAAGAACAAGTATAGTAGAGAAAAACATGCAAAATCATCAAGAATATTTCATACACTAGATAACTTTAACAAACACGGTTCTAGAAGCCCAAATATTTAATAATTCATCGCAGAGCAACACATGAAACGACTTTTCAAAATCTAGGGTAAACGAATTATGACACTTATAAAAACCTGGATAACAATAATATTATGCTAAGTACGGTTCGCTCTCACATAGCCATATTTAGCAAGTTACCACTCCAAAAATGCTAGCTCACTAAACAGCATTATAATCACATATCCAGTGATTATGCACAATCTTGTTAACCCCGAAATCACTCTTAAAGTTAACACGAAAGCATATAACTTCATTAAAATAAATGACGTAAGATGAAATACTTGTTATGACACATAGCATATCATAAATTTTGAAATAGAAAGTATAAGTAGAAAACAAAGTAAAGTTGTAAGGTATGCAAGTGAAAGCTAAAGTTGATCAAACCGTATCCACTCTTTTAATGGGAGTCGTCAATTCCAACAATTCCTATGTCTACTTTGAATTTGGTCTCGACTCATACAGAACCTTCGCTAGGATGTTATTCTTTGTGAATATCGAATAAATGAATGTTGAAGAACAGAAACTTTTATTGATAAGTGCTTTGCAATTACATTCATACAATAATCGCTTGAATTTGTGGAGAAATCTAGTGATCGAAATAAGAATCGAATCACTTATACATTTTTATCATGAACGCTTTGAACGTAATGAAATCTATACAATTTCACTCTCTATCTATGCATACACGCATTCTTCATATGCATCAACCATATCACCCATGAAATTGGTTGGTTTGGGACTCTATTTATAGAGTGCAAAGGGTGGCGTCTATCCAAACGAAGAGTCATGTCCATTGGTGAAGGGTTGCATCACTTCAATGTGATTGGATGCAAGTTTTCATCCTCATCTTCAATGGAAAAGCACCTTTTCATGATTGGATTGCTTCCAAAAGGTGTCTTTTCGTCTGACAGTTGATGGCGGTTGATAGCAGTTGATCATCCTTATCCGGTGGCTGTTAGTTGAGAAGAGTTTACTAAAAACAGTCACAAGTCACGAGCGTGATATACATGTCGTGATCGTGAAAATAGTTGGTAACTTTCTATTTGTGAATGATGACAAGTCGCGATTGAGAATGGGTGTCACGATCATGACATGTGTTTTTCTTCAAGATTTTTCTTTGTAACTTTGCCGATCTTTGACAACTTCGATCTTAAGCCAATTCCTTGTGTTAAACACATCTTTTTGCACCTTTTTCACTCTTTCTACATAGAATTTCATCTTTGATCATTTTACAACCAAAATTCACCTATTTTCTGCACTTGCATAAAAAATAACTACATACTACATGAAATCTTTTATATGAAGTATAAAATGACTTTAAACCATATCTTTTTATAAGTAAATATATCATGATAATAAGTGTAATTATACACTTATCAACCACATAGCATGTAAAACAAACAAGGTCCATGTTTAAGTTATTGCACCTATGTCTTTAAGTTTTAATTTAAAAATTTAAACCATATTTGTAAAACCATATGCGGAATCCAATTCCCATACTAGAAATCAACTAAGTCATAAAAGTCCCTTGGGTACTCCTGAATCTAATACCGATGGTGATTTCCAAGTAGGAGAGGCCTCCTAAAAGTGAATGAGCAGCCATGTCCAATACTTGCCAAAGTCACCAGGGGCACTCTGATTCATTGTACCACGGACAACTATGTTTTAAAGATTTTGTTCTTTAATTAAGTGAAATACGAGATGACCCTCAATTAAAGCATTTACACGCGTGGTAATTTAATACTAATTTATATGATAATCACCAAGACTAAGTTTGAGCAAAACCTTAATCTAGTAATCACATCATTTTCTATAACAGGAATTAAACCTTAAGTCATGCATAGCATACTTTAATCAATTCATAGAAAATCACTTTATAACATATTATTATCAATCATGGATAGCATAAGGCAGGCTCTGATACTACTAATGGTTAATCAAGAAAATAATTGAACATGCAATTGTTACAAGGTAGAATTTCAAAATTTAAAATTAATCATAGATCTCCTAAGAATGCCATGATTGATATAATCTAAGTTAAAACGTTCCATAGATACTTTTAGGTTTAAAAAGATTATAAAAGAAACCTAACATCTAAAGGTTGAAGCATTACCATTTGATGCACACTTTCTCTCTTTTGGTAGTGGTAATCCCTTTGAGTAATTCGGTAGCACTTCATTAGCACGAGCTTCCAAACTAGGAGAGCCTCTACGGTTGATCCAAATAGATCTTCACCGATAAAAACCTCATTGAGGAAGAACCCGTTAGTAGATAGTAGCTACTAGACCACTTGAAAACTAACCCAAAAATAATCTAGAAGTATCACTTAAGAAAGAGCCTTCGAAAAGAATTCTTCGATTATTTGGAGAAACTCGTGAAGGATCTTGCACAATAAAAGAAAACGAGGGAGTTCAATCCAGAGAGAAAATCTCATATTAAAGCTATTTTCAGGTATGAATAAAGAGAGGAGTTGGAGGCCTATTTATAGGGAAAATGGGGAGTGTTAGACTCCCCCTCAATAACTAGATGGGATGGGAATATTCCCATCCCATCCCATTGATAATTGTATAATTACACTTATTTTCATATTAATTTTATACACTAAACACTATAGTTTAAGTCATTTACTTCATATAAAAGATTTCACGTGGTATGTAGACTTTTTTTATGCAAATGTAGATACTAGGTAAATCTTGGGAGTAAAATGATGTAAAGTGGAATTCTATGAAAAAAGAGTGAAAAAGGTGCAAAATGATGTGTGGAACTTAAAGATTTGGCTTAGAATCAAAGCTGTCAAAGATCGATGAAGTTACAAGGAGAATTCTGAAGAAAAATGCAATTCACGATCACAATAATCATTCACGGTTGTGACTTGTTCTTCTTCAAAATAGAAATCTACCAATCAAAGATTCACGGTCGTGACTTGTATATCGCGGTCGCGACTTAGACGGTTTTCTGGTTTAATGTTCTCAACTACCAACCGCCAGATAAAGATGATCAACAGCCATCAACTGCCATCAACTACCAACGAATAGACACCTATAAAAAATCAACCAATCATGAAAAGTTGCCTATCTATTGTGGATTAAATTGAAGCTTCTCAACCAATCACAATGAAGTGATGCAATCTTTCACCAATGGACACAACTCTTCGTTTGGATAGACGCAACCCTTCGAACTCTATAAATAGGGTTCCAAACCTTACAATTTCATGCATCAAGGGAAAGTAGCATTAGAGTGCAATTATAGGTTACATATAGTGTGTGTAGTTAGAGAATAAAATATCTAGTTTCGCTATGTTCATAAGAGTTAGCGAGAAAATGTTTAAGTGATTCGAATCCTTATTTTGATCACGAGATTTCTCTATATTCTCGAGCGATTGTTGTATAAGTGTACTTCCAAATCACTTATCAATAAAATTTTTCATTCTTCAATATCCGTTTGTTTGTCGATATTCTCAAAGAATAGCATCCTAGCGAAGGTTCTGTACGAGCCGAGACCGAATTCAAAGTAGACATAGGAATTGTGGGAATTGACGAATCCCATTAAAGAAGGATACAGTTTGATCAACTTTAGCTTTCACTTACATACCTTACAACTTTGCTTTTCTTTCTACTTATACTTTCTATTTTGAAGTTTATGATATGTTTATGTGTCATAATGCGTATTTTATGTTAAGTCTTTTATATTAATCAAGTTATATGCGTTGGAGTTAATTTTAAGAGTAGTTTCGGGGTTAACAATATCGTGTATATCACTGGATCTGTGATATAATGCTATTTAGTGAGCTAACATTTTTGGAATGGTAACTTGCTAAATGTGGCTATGTGAGAGCAACCCGTACTAAATAATTGAACATCTGGGTGTTTTGAACCGAGTCTGTTAGATTAGTTTAGTGAATCGTAACATCTTTGTTAAACTTGCATGTTTTCTCTGCTATACTTATTTCTTGGGGAAAATCTATATATTTAGAATCTCTAGTCTTCCATACATATATCTATCCATTCTTCATTCTAATCCTCCTACCTAAAAACCAAAAATATTTTATTTTCTTTATTATGTCTTCCTTATTGATCTTTAGACTCGGTTCCTTCCCTGTGGGTTCGATATCTTTTAAAACTACATCGCAACTGTATACTTGCAGTTATCATCATTTTTCTATTTGATAAGAGGTACTGACAACACCTATACTTTACGTGAACAAGTTTTTGGCGCCATTAATATATAG